>OX451735.1:632493017-632653233 GCA_948472305.1 Vicia faba | reverse complement strand
ACAAGACATCTTTTTCAAAACATTTTCAAAACCACACACAAGCACCATTTCAAACAATTGAAAACCAAGGCAAGTTGATCTAAGCAAGTACCTAAGAGCCCATGGATAACCATGGATAGAAAGGGTGCTAATACCTTCCCTTTCTATAATCTACTCCCCGAACCCAAGAAAAATCTCAAAGGTTTTTGCTGTGCTTTTTAAACCTTTCCTTAGGATAAAATAAAAAGTCGGTGGTGACTCTTGCTCAACCGAAACATTTGCGAAAACTAACGCAAAACCATAGTCAGTTTCTCCCACCGTATCACAGATATCAAGGTAAGGTACCTACACCAAAAAATGCCATGGATTTAGTTATAAAACGTACTCCACTTGATTCACACTTTATATATGGGCACACACATGACATAAAATATACAAGTAGTGATTACTCTGTCAAACCAAAATTCAACCAGAGTTTTGGTAAAAACTAATAAATCAGGACCCAAGAAAATATGGGTACCTAAGGATAAAAATAATACATGTGGCAGATATCTTTAGCAACAAAGCAAAGACACCAATCATGGTACCTGGACTCTGGCTGCTCACGACACATGACAGGAAGAAGGCATATGTTCCAAGCCTGGAACTTAAGCCTGGAGGCCACATAGGCTTGGAGGCAATCAGAGAGGAAATATCATTGGCTCTGGAACAGTAGGTAATGGAAATCTTCCCTCTATAAGTAATGTTTTATTAGTTGATGGATTAATGCATAACCTGTTATCCATAAGTCAATTAAGTGATAATGGTTATGATATAATCTTCAATCAAAATTCATGCAAAGCTGTTAGTCAGAAAGATGAGACTATCCTATTTAATGGAAAGAGGAAAAACAACATCTATAAAATCAAACTTTATGAACTGAAAAGTCATAACGTAAAGTGTCTTCTGTCTGTTAACAACGAGCAATGGATCTGGCATAGAAGATTGGGACATGTTAGTATGAGAAGAATATCTCAGATTAACAAACTCAATCTGGTCAGAGGACTTCCTAACCCGAAGTTCAATTCAGATGCTCTGTGTGAAGCATGTCAGAAAGGCAAGTTTGCGAAAACCAACTTTCAAATCCAAAAAACGTTGTTTCCACCTCCAAGCCATTAGAACTTCTGCACATTGACTTATTTGGACCAGTTAAAACTGCTTCAGTCAGTGGCAAGAAGTATGGGTTAGTAATCGTAGATGACTATAGCATATGGACATAGGTAAAGTTCTTAAGGCACAAGGACGAGTCACACTCTGTGTTTGTTACCTTCTGCAACCAAGTTCAGAATGAAAAGGATCTTAGAATCGTCAAAGTCAGAAGTGATCATGGTGGAGAATTTGAAAATAAAGATTTTGAGTTATTCTTTAAAGATAAAGGCATTCTGCATGATTTCTCTTGTCCTAGAACTCCCCAGCAAAATGGAGTTGTAGAACGAAAGAACAGAACATTGCAAGAAATGGCCAGAACCATGATCAACGAGACTAATGTTGCTAAGATCTTCTGGGCAGAGGCAATAAACACAGCGTGTTACATTCAGAATAGAATCTCCATAAGACCTATTCTGGAAAAGACTCCATATGAATTGTGGAAGAACAGAAAGCCCAACATTTCCTATTTTCACCCATTTGGATGTACATGTTTTATTTTGAATACAAAAAATTATTTGAACAAGTTTGACTCTAAAGCACAAAAGTGTATTATGTTAGGATATTCTGAACGCTCAAGAGGGTACAAAGTATACAATACAGAAACACAGATTGTGGAGGAGTCAATCAGTGTTCGTTTTGATGATAAGCTTGACTCTCAAAAGTCAAAGCAGAATGAATTCCTTGCAGGTATAGAAGTTGAACTCACAGGTACTGAAAAAAAATCATCAAAAGCTCTCAACAGAGACACTCCCTCAACATCAGAAAGAGTCACTGCAAGCAATCCAGCACCTTCTGTTGATCAACTCCATAAAAGACCATCCAGAAGCAGCATGGATCACCCAGAAGAAACAATCTTTGGAAGGAAGGAAGATCCAATCAGAACAAGATCTACCTTCAGAACCTCTGAAGAATCCCTCGTGGGACTGGTTTCTATGATTGAACCAACAATAATTGATGAAGCACTTCTGGACAATGAATAGATTATAGCAATGCAAGAGGAGCTAAATCAATTCACAAGAAATGACGTATGGGATCTAGTTCCCAAACCAAAAGGATTCAATGTCATTGGTACAAAATGGGTGTTCAAAAACAAACTGAACGAACAAGGTGAAGTCATCAGAAACAAATCATGACTGGTAGCACAAGGTTATAGTCAGCAAGAGGGGATAGACTATACAGAAACCTTTGCTCCATTCGCCAGGTTAGAATCTATCAGACTCTTAATTTCATTTGCTGTTAATAAAGGCATCACTCTGTATCAGATGGATGTTAAGAGTGCATTCTTAAATGGCTATATAGAAGAAGAGGTATATGTGCACCAACCCCCTGGTTTTGAAAGTTCCAAAAATCCAGAATATGTTTTCAAACTAAAGAAGTCACTCTATGGTCTGAAACAAGCTCCTAGAGCTTGGTATGAAAGTATAAGTAACTTTCTGTTAGAAAAGGAATTCACCAGAGGGAAAGTGGACACAACCTTGTTCTGTAAGACAGTTAAGAATGACATTTTAGTATGTCAGATTTATGTTGATGACATCATATTTGGATCCACTAAACCCTCTCTGGGAAGAAAGTTTGCTAAATGTATGCAGGCAGAATTTGAGATGAGCCTAATGGGGAACTAAAATTCTTTCTGGGCATTCAGATTAATTAAACCCCAGAAGGAACTTACATTCGTCAGAGCAAATATGTCAGAGAACTTCTGAAGAAATTTGATCTCTCAGAATGTAAGCCATCAAAGTTTCCAATGCATCCCACGTGCATTCTAGAAAGAGAAGAGGTAAGTAAAAAGGTAGAACAGAAGGTCTACAGAGGTATGATTGGTTCTCTTATCTATCTGACGAATTCAAGGCTTGACATTCTATTCAATGTTTGCATTTGTGCTAGATTCCAATCAGATCCTAGAGAATCTCACTTAACAGCAGTTAAGCGAATTTTCAAATATCTGAAAGGTACTACTAATCTGGGTTTGTTTTATAGAAAATCAAGTGATTACAGCTTGATAGGATACTGTGATGCTGATTTCTTTGGAGACAGAGTAGAACGTAAAAGTACTTCTGGAAGCTGCGAGTTTCTGGGAGAAAATCTGATCTCATGGTCCAGCAAAAGACAATCCACAATAGCTCTATCAACAGCAGAAGCTGAATAAATAGCAGCAGCTGGATGCAACACACAAATGCTCTAGATGAAAAGTCAACTTGAGGACTTCAATATATTTGAGAGTAGCATCCCTATCCTCTGTGACAATACTTCTGCTATTTGTCTCAGTAAAAATCCTATTTTGCATTCTAGGGCTAAGCATATAGAAATAAAACATCATTTTATTAGGGACTATATTCAGAAAGGGATTCTAAATTTAAAATTTATTAACACAGACCATCAATGGGCTGATATCTTTACAAAACCTCTTTCTGAAGATAGGTTCAACTTCATTCTGAAATATCTCAGCATGAAGCTCTGCCCAGAATAAAACTGTTTTGATTCCATATCTTAACCTTCAGAACTTTGTTTATTTTTCTGTGAACTATTGATCAATCTTCCTTCAGATCTTTAGAAGTACAGATTGTATCAGAATCTATCCATGAAGATCTGAGCGCTTCATTTCAAGGATAGAAATGTGCTGTTCACTCAAGCAAACAGGTGTCATCCAGTCATCAGCTACTTTCTGAGGCTGAACACGCGTTCACGTTTCTGAAAGGTCAAAAGCGCTGAGTGGATGCATTGGGACACATGTCATGGGTAACCGTTCCAATATCTTTATGAATCCCCCAAAATCAGCTGTCATTAAATGCTCATAATCATTATAATTTATTTCTCTCTCTTGCCGTTTATGTTTTCAAAATCTTTTTCAAAATCTATTTAAACACATTTCTCACTCTTTACACCTTTTCACTTTCACTTTCATTTTCTCTACAATCTAATTGATTTCAGTTTGCATCCTTTCTCAAAACCCTTTCAATTTCTTCTCAAAATCTTCAGTGTGAACATGGCTTCCTCAAGCAACCCTACTTCCAGTACTCAGAAAACAAATTCCTCCAAACAATATGAATAACCCTTCAGAACTCTTCTCACACCCATCAAAAATCTAGAAGTACTCTCAGAATTGATTGTGGACTTTAACAGTCTTCAAGAGAACGAGTTTAATCTCTCTGAAGCAGTAAAGGCTCAAGGCTGGGACATATATTTTGACCGACTGGTGGGTCCAACATTCCCAATCCTTGTGAAGGAATTTTGGATTCATGCTTCATATTCCAACCATCAAGTTACTTCATACATAATGGGGAAGAAGATAGTCATAACTGAGGACTTCATTGCAAGATTAATAGGCTACAATGGTGGTGGTGTACGATGCATTGACATGGCTGGAAGATGCGCTGATGTCGCCCTAATTGCTAGAGAAATCTTCACTTTGGGTCTTCCCTCCAGCAAGATAAGGGATCTAAAAGACCATCACAGAATATGGGCCAAGATTATTCTGGGATGCATAAACCACAGGAAGCCTACCAGCTCTCCTGACTACATCAATATTGATCAGAAATTTCTGATCTACTTCATCTCCTAGAAGATTAAGGTGAATCTGGTTCATCTGCTGTTTAACCATCTAAGGACTAGTGTTAAGGAAACCAAAGAAGAGGAGTGCACAAAAAGGGATTGGATACCCCTAGGAAGGCTTATATAAGATATTCTAACAGAGAATAAGCTGATTGATCATCTGACAGAAGCTCAGGAAATCAGCTCTTTGGAAGCTACTGTTGGCAAACAGTTGAATGCAAAGAATCTGAAGAAGATGAAGTTAATTGAGAACATCAAGAAGGAACCCAGTGTCACTTCTTTTGCAACAATCTCTAGCAGAAGAATCCCACTGGATAACTTTCCCATGTTCTCAGAGATTGATGCTAAACCTGAGATATTAGTCAGATATCTGGATGCATGCAAGGCGGATGGTACAGCACCAGATCTGAACATTCAGGATCTGCAGCAGAAGGCTCCAGAAGTTGTGCTGAAGAAAACAAGAAAAGGAAGGTTGTAACAGAGGAATCATCCCAGCAGACTCCTAAAAAGAGAGGTAATCCTTCTTCTGTAACTGTTTTAAATTCAATTTCTGTATCAACATCTATACCAATTCCCACTCAATCAGAAAACCCCACACCACAAACACTTGATGACTTTGACATTGAATTTGACCCCTCAGAAAACTTAACTCTCATAGGATCTCACTCCCTTCCTCCAAATCCAAATATTGAAGCAACCCAACAAAAACTTGCAAAAGTTCTATCAGATATAGAAACCTTTGACCAACATATTTCTGCTCCCATGCCAGAAAATCCAAACTCTGAAACCACCACAGAAGCACCACAACCAGAAATTCCCCTCTCTCCACAACCAGAAATACCACTACCTCCATCTCCTCAACCAGAAATTCATCCACCTTCTCCACAACCTGAACTATTTCAACCAGAAGTTCAAACTTCTGAGGCTCAACCTTCTGAATCCTGTGAACCAGAACCTCATAACGATCAATCCAACCAAACTGTTGATTCTGATACCATTCCCATTCCTGGAATCACTGAACCTCTGGCCATCCGTATGCCCCTAACCATTCTGGATATTCCCCAAATTCCCTCTTCACTAGAATCAACTCCACCAAACTCCCCAACTAGTCCAATAATTATTCCAGACTCTCCCACTCCCTCACCAAAGAACAATCCAGATGGCAACACCAAGACTGTCATTAATTTAACGGTTTTTGAACGTTTTGCTGCCATAACCCACAAAACAGCTATTCCAAAACCAAAACCATCTGAACCCTCTCCAGATGTTGGTACTATTTTATTGATATTTGAAACAGAAGTACATAAGTGGATCACTTCTCTGAAGCAAGCTAGTCTTGAGCTGATTAATCCTGCTGCATCAGACTACCTTTGGACAAGGTTTAGAAGATGGGTATGTTCTGAAACTCGTAAGATGCAAGAACAGAGCTACGGACAAGTTCAACAGAACGTCAGTAATCTGCTAAAAGTAATTGAAGATCAAGTTCTGAGCCAGCTGCTTAAGGAAGAAGTTCTCCCTCTGGACAATGCTCACTGGTCTGAACATCGTCCAACATACAAAGTTCAACCAGAGTCAGAAGATCTCAATCTGACTGCCACTTCAGAGCAGATAGCTCCTGCTGAACAACTGGGTCAAAAAGAGGACATTGCAGAATGCTCTGAGAAGCATCCAGTTACTGAAGATTCTCAAGCTTCCTCCTATGAAAGGCAGACTCTAGAAGACCTGAAAAGATCTGATATTTTGATGCAGGAAAGAATGGATAAATAGGACGACAAAATTTCGGAAACCAAGAGCATGTTAACCAAGCAAGAGGAAACCAACATCCAGATCAAGGGCTTGTTGGAAGCTTTTTTCACGCGTCTTCCTCATCCCTCTTAGAATTTCCTCTATTTTAAAACATGTTTATTTGTAATATTCTTACATTGCTGAACTTATCGTTGATTCTGTTTTTAATATAAACGCATTTTGGCTCTGATTATATGTTCTTTTTGATAACTGACAAAAAGGGGGAGAAAGAATAAGATATTTTCAATAACGGATTACTGAGACATAAGTCTCAGACATTCTGATCTACTTAAATTTCTCTCTTCTGAAAAGCTTGAACAGGTACAAAACTCTGATGAAAGATACAGTAAGATTCTGATACTCAAAGACTCATGGAATTAAAGGGAAGTAATCAACTCAGGGGGAGTTTCTCTTCTTAATTCTATACTTTTTATTCTCTATTCTTTCTTGAAAATATCTGGTTTTTGTCATCATCAAAAAGGGGGAGATTGTTAGAACATAGTTTGATTATATAACCCTTAATTAGAGTTTTGATGATAACAAAATACAAAGAATAAATTATTTCAAAGATATATATAAAATTATGTTTTGTATATGCAGAAGTTCTGATGGAATCAACATCAGAATGGAATCAGCATCAGAAGATCAACAACCTACGTTACACGCTGAAGTTTGATGACCAGAATCTGCGCCTAAACAAACACACTCTGACTCTGATCAAAGAAATCTTTACCAAGTCATCAACACTCTAAAGTGTATACAACAAAGAAGACTCTGAAGCGTTACTGGTTATTCAAGACATAATTAAATGCTAACGGCTTTCTTCAGACAAAGATCTTCTACAAAAGGAAAGTGCATTATTATCATTAAATCTGCTTTATGGACAATGTATCCTTGCTTGCCTATATAAACAGGACTTCTTGTGAAAAGAAGCACGCATGTACGCACACAATTTGCCAAGCCTTCCAAACCACGCATACTCAAAAAGCTTTAGCAAATTCATTTTATTCCAAGCTTAATTTGTGTAATTATCACAGTTGTGATATACTATTTTGTTAGAAAACAACAACACACTCTTGTTCATTTCTTGTAAAAGATTTCCTTGAGATAAACCGGTTTGTGGTTATACTCAAGAAGACTTTAACAGTTGTTAAAGTAGCTGTTGTAATTCTTTGAGAATAGTGGATTAAGACCTCGTTGGAGAGAGGCGAAATCACCTTGACGGGTGGACTGGAGTAGTTTGAGATCAAACGAACCAGGATAAAAATACTATGTCTTAAAGCTGTTTTTATTTGATCCAAGTTTTTCAATTCAACCCCCCCTTCTTGTGTTTTTCACATCTTCAAAGAATTCTATCCCTTTGGATCCCTATCTCAAATGGTTACGAGATAGCGCTCAAAACCTTATGATGCCATATCCAGCTGTTCTACCAGTGATCTTAGAGCCTGTTGTCGAAGGAGATGTTTCTCGCATCATCCTCCATCTGGATATGCCTACTAACCTCGAAGAATTGTAGAAGTCATGGATTCAACTCAAGGAAGAACGGGACACCTTTGAATCTCAATTCTATGCAAGTGAAAAGAAAGTGTTAGAGCTTACAAAGCAACTTCACGAGGAGCAAAGCCTTAATGCATACATCGACACGAAGAGGAAGCATCCATGGGAGATTTGATTCTTAGGTTTTAGAAGTTCATATTATTGTCTCTTTGAGACCCTCTTGCTTTTCATTGTAATCCTAAGAGGCAATTGTAATATTGAACTTACTAATAAAAATATTTGTTTTTGTTTCCTCTCAGTTAGAAAATTTAAATCTCCTAAGGGCCTTGAAAACATTGCATCCACATATTATGCATCATTCCATAAACAGGTTTTCCAATACATGTTTCCTCATCTATTTACTGTTTATTTCAATATAAGATGGCCCTCGAACAAATTGTCAAGGATCTGCAAACTCAGCATGCACAATTTCAAGAGACTCTTTTAAATCTGGCCAAAGGGCAACAAGAGATGATGGAGCTCCTCACCACGAAAAAGAACACTAAGAAGCAAGCTGTTATCCTTAACATGGGGAGAAAATTCAAAGGTCCTGCTCAACCAGTTCGAGTGAATGATGTTTCCTCTGAGGAAGACGACAACCAAGATAAGGATGGAAGAAGTTTCAGTGGTGAAGATAGAAATAATCAGGTTTCTGAGGATGAAGACTACTTCGAAGAACAGTATCCTCCTACAAATGACAAATACAAGCAGTTGGAAGACCGACTCAAAGCTGTGGAAATAAAAAAAGTGCCTGGATTGGATTTTGGAGAGCTAGGTCTGATCCCGGGTGTGATACGGTGGGAGAACTGACTTGAGGTTTTGCGTTTGTGTTCGTAAATGTTTCGGTTTAGCAAGAGTCGCCACTGACTTTTTATTTTATCCAAATGAAAGGTCAAAAAGCACAGGAAAGACCTTTGAGATGTTTTCTTGGGTTCGGGGGGTAGAAAATGAAAAGGGAAGGTGCAAGCACCCTTTTCATCCATGGTTATCCATGGGCTCTTAGTTACTTGTTTAGATTACTTGCTTTTGCTTTTCAATTGTTTGAAATGGTGCTTTGTGTGTGGTTTTGAAAATGTTTTGAAAAGAGGCCATCATTGTGGCAACCTTTGTAATGATTCTTGTTTGAATGTATACAAAGGTGTTTGTCTTTTGAAAAGATATTTCAATGTTTGAAAGTTTGTTTTGGGAAATGTTTTGAAATTGTGTTGTGATGTGTTTTTGAAATTAGCAAGGATGATTTGTAAGTTTGATCAAGTAACTAGGAGTTTTCTACCCTATCTACTCAAGAGTCTTTCCTACACATTTTTAACCCTTTTGACAGTGTTTTTTTACCATTGCATTTGGTAAAAAACCTTGTATTAGGATGTTAAACGGGACAGGCGCGGGTCATCGTATGACCATGATAGCAATATTGCCAAGTATCTTTAACAAGTTTTTGAGGGACTAGATCATTTTTGTATAGGCAACCAAGATAGCGTCATCGAGGGACTATGATCTTTTTGTTTTGTTTTGTTTTGCCAAGATACCTAGCATGCATACCATGGCCATTTTAAAGGCAACAAGTGGATGAAACCCTAAGGGTGCATGTGTGCATTGTGTTGTCATTTTCATGCATTTTTGCCGTGTGTTAGTCAAGCTATTTGTTGATTTTGGATTTTTGCATACAAACCCTAATTTTTCTATCATGGCATATTTGAAAGCAATAAATGCGTAAAAGTAATCTAAGCTTATTACAATATGATATGGGGAGGCGAATACAAATTTGAATAGGGGATATTTGCAAGAAATTGAAACCCTAAAATTATTACAACCATATTGAATTCTTTGTATCAAATAAATAAGCAATATTTAAATAAACAATTTAAATATAAATATGCAAAAATGTTATAAATATGTAAAAGATGATTTTATTTATTTTTTATTTGTGTAAAAATATAATATTTAATGTATTAAAAAAAAGAAATAAAAGATTATTTTATCAAGGGTAAAAACCCTAATTTTCTTTAAGAAATTATATATATATTAATTATATCATTCATGTACAATAAAATAAAATAAAATATATACAAAATAAAAATATATTTAGAAAAAATATTATCTAAGTATAAATAATAAAAAATAAAGGTATAATATTTTTATGTATTATTTTCAAGTTTTCATTAAATAAAATAAAAGTATATATTAATTAATAATTATTTTCATGTTAGAAAAATAAAATAAAAATACAAAAATAAATGTGAAAATTTATAAAAA
This sequence comes from Vicia faba, assembly GCA_948472305.1. NCBI lineage: Eukaryota > Viridiplantae > Streptophyta > Magnoliopsida > Fabales > Fabaceae > Vicia > Vicia faba. Next base: position 632,642,943 of record OX451735.1, on the reverse strand, counting down.
TATTTTTGGTATTTTTTATGTTTAGAAAATAATAAAATAAAATCAGAAATGAAAAAAAAATACAAAAATACAAAAATATAAAGAAATGGGCCAGGGGGTGCAGTCAGCAAGGCAGGGGGTGTAAAAAGTGAACCAAGCCAAAGCCCAGCCCACTGAACTTCATCTTCAACCTTTGTCAAACAAAAACGCGCGCCCTGTACAAATGTCCAGATCCTGCATACGTGCTCTAATGCAAAAACTCATAACACCAAAATTATAGCATTTGTCAAGACGATTTCAACCGTATAAGAAACTTAATCTAACTCTCAAAGACCAGAGAGAATTTCTCTGGCCCTAATTTCTGACCTAAAATTTTCAGGAAGTTCATGAATCAAATTCTCTCAACACGTTTAACTTAAATGAAATCTAAGCATATGTACAACTTCAGGGCTATGAGTACTACATTTTTATTCACAAACCTAAGCCTAATGATTCCTAAATAGAGAGATAGGAAGTTGACAAAAACCTGTTTCAGATGAACTCATGTATGGCAATGTGGAGCTTTTCAGTGAGACCTGAGGTACTTGGGAGCTTTCCTGAACTTCCTCTGACCTTCCCCAATGCCTAGTTTGCTTTGGATTTGCTTGAACAAGCTTGTAGAACTCAACCTGCACAAGCTGAAAACAGAAATGGTGAAGCTTGCAAATGGAGTTACAGTAAGTGTCTAATGGTTGGGATAACTTGGATAGGTTAAATGGAATGTGTTTGAACAGGTTTGAGGCAAAACGCATGAGTGGTTTGTGTGATGGATGTGAATCTGCAGGGAGTGCCCTGTTTTACAAGAAGAATGTGATTTGGTGTTTTGGAAGGCTTGAGGGTTTAACAATTCATGTTTCTGGCTCAAGGCAATGCACAAAACTTGTTTTGAATGTTGGCAAGAGTTGATTATATCAGATGCTCAAGTTATGGCTTTTTGGCAAGTTTCTTGTATTTTAAGCAAAAATATCCAGTGGTACAAGACAGGCCTGTACAGGCTATCTACCAGCTTATACTTTATGATCTTGGCCCCCTCAGTTTGTGGATATTGTTTGTTGTACAAGATTTTGTTCAAGGCTCAAGAATGCAATTTGACATAAAGCAAATTTGACAAAAATGACAATGTTGCCTTTTTGCTATTTTTGGATTAATCTCTTGTGTAATCCTCCCAGGATCAGAACAAAGCCTCAAACCAATGGATTTGCATTTAATTATTGAGTATGAAAGGGTTTAGAGACCTGTAATCAAGTACAAACAATGCTGGATGGAAGTTGCAACTTGTATCAACATGAAAATGCCATGGATCAAAAGTGAGTTTTTGCCAAATTCAAACCTTCGATTCTCCCTAACCACAAATGATTTTGGAGAGTTCTTGGACATTTTGGAAAGCTTGTAACATGCTATACAATCCATATTTGAAATGCATTTTGATATTTCAAGTGGAACTATGTGAAAAATGGTCATGAAGATAGGTCAAAATCCTGCCTAAACTAGGGCAAAATTTCACTAAGTTAAAAGTTTCATGGACCCTTATTCCAAAAATCATAACTTGAGATCCAAGCTTCTTTTGGGAAAACTTTGTGAATAAAAGTTGTAGATTTTGTGGAGGACTACAACTTTCACGTTGGAAGTTTTGTTTGAATCCAATTTCATCATGGTGAAAATGTTGGGCAAAGTTGGGAAAAAATAAGAAAATTTCATAACTTAGAAAAATTCTAAGTTATGAAAATTTTCAATCTTAAACCCTAATTTGAAAAATTAGGTTTCTTGATGAACAAGTTTCATTTTTTGACACATCTTGATGAAAAATGACCCTTGGCACTTGATTTTGACCAAAAAGTCAAAGTTTGACTTTTCAGTGTACAGTCAAATTTTGATCAGTTGACTGAAAAATTCATCTGTCAATCCAATGCTTTTGAGATTTTTTGAACCTTGTGAATAGGTCAAGATGATTACATTGAGTTCTTTAATCCATGCTTGAACCCAATTTGCCATTGGCTAGGTTAAAAATCAGAAATTGCCCTTATACAGTCAAAACCCTAAAAATGATCATTTTGCCCTTTTGATGATCTGATCAAATTTCTTGATGAGTTGTGGTCCAAACTTGATAAAATGGTTCATATGAATCTATAATGTTGATGTGGATAAAAAATTATGAGGTTTGACTGTAAATTGGCCACAGTTGACTTTTTCCCCAATACAACTGATTTCTAGGTCAACTGTCCAGTTGACTGGGTAAAAATTTGATTCAAGGCTTGGAACTTGGTAGAGGCTATTCTTGTAAGTCCAAAATGAATTATGAAAGTCACATTGAGCATTGAAAGTCCAAAAATCCATGTGCAAACTCAAACCCTAATTTAGGTCATCAGTGCAAGGAGATGTCTTGAGCAGAGCGAATCCTAATCCTGTCTGGAGTTCAAGGAGTCTTGTGAGGGGAAATCTTGATAGAATGAGAGGGAGAATTTTGGGGTACAACAACTGCCCCTGTTCAATCTTCTTGAACCTGAAGAGTTAGATTGGCGAGTTTGCCTTTCGTGACTCGAAGGTAAAAGAGGATTGGACACTAGAGTGCCCGTAAATTTGCACTCGTCAAAATGTAAATGAGGGAATGGTCTTAAAGATGCCATTTGGAAATGGTATAATCTTGATGGAGATGGGATTAGAGATGCCATCCAAGACTGTTTGTTGAAAATCAGGAGAATGAACACCGGATTGGTATCCGTATCTGGAACGTATCTGAGTTGTATCTGGAGATTGGATTCATATGAGCAAAGGAATGGCGTCCGTGTTTGGAGCGTATCTGATCCGTAACCGTATTTGATTTTTGAATAAATATCATAATGAATGCCGTGTCTGGAATGTATCTGTATTGTATCTGAATTCTGAATGGGCGACAGGGAAACATCTGTGTATGGAGCATCTTTGGGCTGGGGATAAATTCCGAATGAGTGACAGAATGGCAACCGTGTCTGGAGCGTATCTGGACTGTATCTGAAGTTGAGATCTTGTATGAGTAGCAAAATGACTTCTGTGTCTGGAGTGTATCTGAACTGTAACTGGGATCTGAATAAGTGACAGAATGACATCCGTGTCTGGAGTGTATCTGATCCTGAGGTTGATAGTTAAATCTGAATGAGAAATAGAATGGCTTCCGTGTCTGGAGCGTATCTAGTCTGTATCTAATTACTGAAGTCTGAATGAGTAGTAGAATGACCGCCGTATCTGGGGTGTATCCATACTGTATCTGAAATCTTTGAACATTTGTCAAAGGTAGCTTTTAATTTTATCCTGAAAAGGGTAAAATGTTAGCTAAAACACAAAGTTATGTTGCATGACATGTATGATACAATAAAATGTGCTTTATCAATGTTCATGATATATGAATGTAATGGATGCGCATGTAAGCTGATTAAATGTCTTGCTGAGGAAAATAAATCCTTGATAGCTGGAGATAATAAAATCCTTGACTACTGCCGTGGAAAATAAATCCTTGACCGTTGTTGGAGATTCAAAATCTTTGATTGCTGAGAATGAGAAATCCTTGGACCACTGTTGGGGATATAAAATACTTGGCAACTTGTGGGGATGTGAGAATCCTTCATGACTTTCCTGGGGAATAAGGAAAACTCTGACGGTCTCTACTGGGGAATTGAAACCTTGGAAGCTTCACCAGAGAAATGAGAATGAGAATCTTCAATCTAATGGGAAATAACTTTGTGGGGAGAATGTTTATTCTGTGGAAGAGTTTTCAAGAGTTTGGGTTGTATGCCAATCTATTGAGGAATTACCCTAAGTTGTTGTCTGGTTAGTAAGATAACTTGCAGGGGAATCTTCTGGTTTTAAGAAAAATCTCTGGGGAATTGGAGGAAACTGGATGGTATTCCATCGGGGTTTAGGGGTTGAAGTTTTGGACTCCGTCGGGGAAGAAAGCTTCATCTTCACTGAGGGTCCGTAGTTCAAAGTTTTGCTGGCTCCGTTGGGGATTGGGAGTTTGGAAACTTAGTTCTGATAGGGATTTTGAAACTTAACTCCGCTGGGGATATGTATTTCAAGGCTATAGCTTGGCTGAGGATTTCTCCTGGAATAGCCCAAAGACGTTTTCCCATACTTTCAATCTGTCAGTAATTATTCTTTCTCATTTCGTTTTTTTTGTAAGTAGTGATTATACTTAAATGCATATGCTCATTTAATAAATCATTGGACGTTTTCAAATAAAACATAAGTGTAAAAAAGGAAAGAAAAGGCAAACAATTTTCTGTATTTTGAAGTATCTTTGTATTAACTTTGTGTAAGTATTTTGTACAAAGGAGATAGACATCCTAATAAGAGAATGTTGTCATAAAATTGAGAAAAATTTATACAAAGAAAGATGGCTATGTGTGATAATTCCATGGGGTCCCCATTCTGCTATAGCCTTCGTAACTCTGAGTATCTTGTCCATTCGTTGCTTCGTCCGACGATGATTAGATTGATTAGAAGCCCGGAGCTTGTCTGTTGAAGATATTGTCCTTAAAGTGATCCGACAAGACATAGTCGTACGCTTTAATTCCCTAACTTTTGCCTGGACCGCCCTTTCGGGTTTTCAGTCCACCGGGAAACCCTTTTTTGCCCAAGTCTCCCTTTCGGGTTTTCAACTTGCCAGGTGTACAGATTTTTTTATTTATCCCTAATTTTTTCCTGAACCGCCCCTTCGAGTTTTCGATTCACCAGGATGCCCATTTTTTCCCAAGTCTCCCTTTCGGGTTTTCAACTTGTCAGGTCGTTTATGCGTAGTATCTTTTGACTATGTCTGCGTTTGCAAGGTGCGGTAGGTCGTCGCCGTCCATGGTGGTCAGGATCATTGCCCCACCAGAGAAGATGTTTTTGATCACAAATAGTCCTTCGTAAGTAGGAGTCCATTTTCCCCTGGGATCACTTTGCGGCAAGATGATCCGCTTGATTACAAGGTCCCCGACTTGATATACTTGTCTCTTTACTTTCTTGTTGAAGGCCTTGATCATACGTTTCTGATACGCCTGACCATGGCAAACAGCAGTAAGTCGCTTTTCGTCAATCAAGTTAAGTTGATCAAGTTGGGTCTGAATTCAATCGTCTTAACTCAAACCAACATCTTTCATGATTCTCAAGGAGAGAATCTGAACCTCGATAGGTAAAACAACTTCCATGCCGTATACCAAAGAAAATGGTGTTGCCCCAGTTGAAGTGCGTGCTGTGGTACGGTACCCGTGCAGAGCAAATGGTAACATCTCATGCCAGTCCTTATAGGTGACTGTCATCTTTTGAATGATCTTTTTGATATTCTTGTTCGCAGCTTCGACAACACCGTTCATCTTAGGCCGATAGGGAGATGAATTATGATGTTGAATCTTGAACTGCTCGCACAGAGCGGTGATCATAGTATTATTCAAATTTGTATCGTTGTCAGTGATGATCCTGTCGGGGATACCATACCGGTATATGAGGTTCTGCTTGATGAAGTGAGCAGCCGCATTCTTTGTAACGGAGGCGAAGGAAGCTGCTTCGACCCACTTGGTAAAGTAATCAATGGCCACCAGGATGAAACAGTGTCCATTGGATGCTGTAGGCTTGATCTCTCCAATCATGTTGATTCCCCACATCGCGAATGGCCAAGGAGCTGTTAAGACATTGAGAGGAATTGGAGGAATATGTACCTTGTCAGCATAGAATTGGCATTTGTGACAAGTACGGGAATGTTGATGATAATCAGCTTCCATGGTAGACCAGTAGTAGCCTGCCCGTAGAATCTTCTTAGCCATCGTATGACCGCTTGAGTGGGTGCCAAAGGTGCCATTATGTAGTTCAACCATGATCTGCTCAACTTTAACTTTATCCACGCAACGGAGTAGGACACAATCTAGATTGGGCTTGTATAAGATACCATTGCTCAGAAAGAATTTGGCCGCGAACCTCCTTAAGAACTTTTTATCGTTGGCTGAAGCTCCTTCAGGGTATTCTTGTGCTTCGAGATACCTTTTGACGTCATGAAACCAGGGTTGGTCCACTACTTCTTCGGTATTAATCTCGTGACAATGTGCAGGTTCGTCCATTCGTTCAATGGTGATTTGAGGAGCCTCATTATCCCAGTTAAGCTTAAACATGAATGACATTGTAGCTAGCGCATCTGCCAACTGATTTTCTTCTCGCAGGAAGTGCTCGAAGGTAATCTGCTCGAAATGTGGTAACAATGTCAAGACATGTTCTTTGTAAGGGATGAGGTTTGGATGTTTAGTATCCCACTCTCCTTTGATTTGACTGATAACCAAAGCGGAGTCCCCAAATACAATCAATGATTTGATTCCCAAGTCAATAGCAGCCTTGAGACCAAAGATGCAAGCTTCATACTCAGCCATGTTATTGGTGCAGCTGAAGTAGAGTCTAGTAGTGAAAGGTGTATGGCAACCTTTTGGAGAGATAAGTACCGCGCCGATACCGTTTCCAAGTGCGTTGGAGGCACCATCAAAGTACAGAGTCCATCGGGATCCTTGTTCAGGTCCGTCATACGGTCTGTTTTCTTCAATGTTGCTCAAAGTCATGATATCCTCGTTGGGAAAGTCAAACCTCATGGATTGGTAATCTTCGACAGCTTGATGGGCCAGATGATCGGCTAGCACACTCCCCCTTTATAGATTTTTGGGTCGTGTACTGTATATCATATTCGGTGAGGATCATCTGCCATCTAGCGATTCTTCTAGATAAAGCAGGCTTCTCGAAGATGTACTTGATCGGATCCATTTTAGAAATTAGCAGAGTGGTATGTGTCAACATATACTGCCTTAGCCAGCGAGCAGCCCATACCAAAGCGCATCAAGTTTTCTCGAGCAGTGAGTAGCGAGTCTCACAGTCGGTAAACTTTTTGCTAAGGTAATAAATGGCATGCTCTTTTCGACCAGACTCGTCATGTTGGCCCAGTACGCACCCCATTGAATTATCCAAAATAGTCAGATACATGATTAGCAGCCTTCCTTCGACGGGTGGAATCAAGATAGGAGGTTCCAGCAAATACTCCTTGATTTTATCGAAAGCAGCTTGACAGTCATCATTCCATTTAACCACCTGATCCTTCTTCAACAGCTTGAAGATTGGTTCACAGGTAGATGTTAGGTGAGAAATGAACCTTGCGATGTAGTTTAGGCGTCCCAAGAAATCTCTGACCTCTTTCTCAGTGCGAGGGGCAGGCATTTCTTGTATAGCTTTGACTTTGGCAGGATCAACCTCGATGCCTTTATTATTGACGATGAATCCCAAGAGTTTACCGGACCTGACTCCAAAAGTGCACTTGCTAGGGTTCAGTCTGAGCTTATATTCCTTTAACCTGACAAACAGCTTTTGCAGATGGTCGAGGTGTTCTTCTTCTGTCTGTGAACGGGCTATCATGTCGTCTATGTAGACTCCAATCTCATGGTGTATCATGTCATGAAACAAAGCTACCATGGCTCGCTGATAGGTTGCCCTGACATTCTTCAGTCCGAATGGAATCACTTTATAGCAGAAGGTACCTCACTATGTAACAAAAGTAGTCTTCTCCATGTCTTCAGGGGCCATTTTGATCTGGTTGTACCCTGAAAATCCATCCATGAAGGATAATACCTTGTGCTGAGCTGTGTTGTCAACCAAGATGTCAATGTGTGGTAGTGGAAAGTCATCTTTAGGGCTAGCCCTGTTTAAGTCTCTGTAATCCATGCACATTCTGACTTTGCCGTCCTTCTTAGGCACGGGCACATTGTTAGCAACCCATTGTGGATAGGAAGTAACAACAAGAAAGCCAGCATTGAACTGCTTCATCACTTCAGCTTTGATCTTTTCAGACATGTCGGGCCTCATGCGGCGAACTTCCTGTTTAATTGGTGGGCAGTCTTCTCTCGTAGGGAGACGGTGAACCACAATATCTGTATCAAGTCCCGGCATGTCTTCGTAGGACCAGGCGAAGATCTCAACATATTCATTCAACATCTGAACTAAGCGCTCTTTGACACTTGGCTCTAGGTTGGCACCCACTTTAACCTCTTTTCTGTCTTCGGCAGTACCCAAATTAATAGTCTCTAACAACTCTTCATGGGGCAAAATAGACCTTTCTTCCTGTTGCAAAAGTCTAGCCAACTCTCCAGGCACTTCACAGTCTTCATCACCTTCGTATTTAGCATGATTGACCAGATCTTCAGAGTCACTGAAGGCCATAGCAGAATTGTTACCCATGGAATCCGGAGTGGATGGGTACCTGCATTTTGTGAGTGTGGGTGTGTGTAAGGGATATCCACCTTTAAACAAAATAAAATGTAAAAAGAAAGAAAATGAACACAAAAGTTTATATATGAAAACGTCCATGATTCATTAAAAATGGCATATGAAAATGAAGAATCAAAACCCTTACAAATGGACCTATATGCTCCGGGTAAGGCATAAGGCGAAAAGAGTGTAAGAATTGTTTAATAATTATTACAGACCAAACAAGAAATGTTCAAAAGATAAATTACTGATTAATGAAAGTAATGGGAACGAAGTCTTTCGCCTCCCAGTTGTTCAGTCCTCCTTCAATAGTTGGAAAGATCCAGTCTTCAAAATTGCTTTCTTCTTCATCATCCTCTAAAGCATGAACTCCATGATGAGTGATCTTTAATGGTGGTCCTCCAGCCCGGGAGCGACGCACAACCTTCTGACTAGCAGCAGTGAAACCCAAGCCTAACTTATCTGTCTTGTAGGGAAAATCTGGAAGTTGACCCCATACTGTGCTTCCTCTTTCCTTGATCACAGCCTCCGCATCTTTAAGGGATGACATCCGAGACACAGGTTTGGTAATGATGGGCACATAAGTCATTGTCTTGGCTACCGTAACTTCAGGAGAAACCTTTTCAAAGTGTTGGAAAGCTGTTTCTATGAATTCACCATCTAACTCCACGTAGCGGAAAGAGTTAAGGTGGCTTATCATATACTCCTCCTCGCCACGAACTATCACAATTTTCCCCTGGACAGGGTACTTAAGCTTCTGATGCAGGGTAGATGTAACAGCTCCAACATAATGAATCCAGGGCCTTCCTAACAAGCATGAGTAGGAGGGACGAATGTCTATGACGTAAAATGTGGAGTTGAGAGTTTCCGTACCCACTTTAATTGGGATGTCCACCTCCCCGTGAACCATCCGCTTAGAACCATCAAAGGCTCTTACAATGATATTGCTGGGCTTTAAGGTCAAACCTTCACAGTCCAATCTGTCCAATGCTTTCTTAGGCAAGACATTTAAAGATAACTCGATATTAACCAGAACGTGAGCAAGAGTGGTCCCTCTGCACTCCACCGAGACATGCAGCGCATCATTATGCTTTCTTCCCTTAGACGTTAGATCGACATCAGAGAAGCCAAGACCATTGTTGGCTGTAAGGCTGGCTACACACTCTTGAAACTGATCCGTAGAAGTTTCTTGAGGCACATGGGTCGTCTTCAGGAATTTGATCAAGGCTTTGGCATGAGCCTCAGAACAGAGCAATAGGGCCAGCATGGAGATTTTTGAAGGGGTTTGCCCCAGTTGTTCTACGACATCATAGTCGCTTTTCTTAATTATTTTTAAAATTTCCTCCATTTCCTTTTGGGTGGTCTCGGGGATAACCAAAGGCTGAGCCCTCGTCCTGACAGGCGCTTCTTGGATCACCTTACCTTTATCAGCAGTAACAGCAAAGGGTACAACTTCGGGAGTAACGATTTCTTCAATCACTGGACTTTGCACAGATATCTTGACTGGCACAGGAGCACTTGAGGGTCCAAAGATTTCCCTTGGAGGAGCAATCTCCGGAGAGAATATTCTTCCGCTACGAGTGATCTTACTTGTCCCTGCAATATTTCCTATGTCAGGAGTTTCTTCATCAAAATTTTCTTCAACTGATTCGATCTGCTTGACACCGTGGTAGAAGATCTCTCCTCCATAATTCCATGGTATTTTCTTATTGGACTTGTATGGTGTTGTACCCCAAAATTTGCCCTCCCATTTTCTTCAAGATTTGCTAAGAGCATGTTTCAAAATCTCCCAAAGGTGGCACAGTTCAATGGCCTCCTAACAGTCAAAAACTAGGGTTTTGGTTCTGGCAAAGAAATTGAAGTTTCCAAGGGTCCAAACAAGTTCCACATACCTATAAACATTGTCAAGCATCCTCATGCCAAGTTTCAAGACTCACAACACAAAATTGCACAGTCAAAAACCCTAATTGCTCAACAGTCAACTGCAGGGGCAAAATGGTCATTTGACAGTCAAAAGTCAAAATTTTTGGTCAACATCTTATTTTGAATCCACAAACATCATTTGATCAATTCTTGATCATGATTCTCAAGGCATGGCTCAAAAAGTCTCAAGATGCAAAAGTTTCTATTTTTGGACAGTTGAAAAAGTCAACTGTAACTTGACCAAGGCATAACTTCCACATGGTTTATCATAAAAATTCCATCCAAAGCTCATTTTGAAGAGACTAACATTTCCTACAACTCATCTTCACACTTCAAGTCCAAGAAATGCTCTCACAAAAAGTTATCAATCTCAACATTATAGGTCATTTTCAAAAGTCAACAAAAAGGCACTTTAAGTCAAAGACCATAACTTGAGATTGGTAAATCAAAATGACATGGGACCAAAGGAATTGGTTAGAGGACTTCAAGACCTTTCCAAAATGTCCAAGAACATGATCAAAGCTTAAAAATTGAGCAAGATAGGCCTTGTGGAAGTTGGGAAATTTTTGGGAATTTTGAAAAGTCAACTTTGCTTCAAATGCCTCAAAATTGCTAATGGGCCTCAATTTCTTCCAAGAATCATCACCCAAAGGCTATGCACGACCCATTGACCCAAAGGGGAGTTATTTTCTTATTTTTAATTTATTAATTGAATTTTTAAACCTATTAATTCATTTAATTAAAATTAAATATGAGAAAAATACTAAACAAATGTTTTGGAATCTTTTTGTGCAGCATTTGCACTCTTTATTCACTCAAGATTTCGTGCACACTCAATAAGGAAAGGATCTTCAATGATTGGCATGAGAAAGGTATGAAAAAGATTGAAAAAGATTATGGAAGATCACAAATTTGAAAAGCATTTAAACATGGATTTTGGACTTGTTTTGTCAACCTAATTCACTCCACATATAAGCACAAACACAACCCTAATCAGAAGGACAAGAAAGATGCGCCCAAGAACACCAAACAACTTTGCATTTTTTCACAAAATTCTCAAAACTGAAAACATACATAGAGCTCCTTTCAAGGCCTAAAAAGGATTCCAAACAATTGCTGTGACCTTCCTGAACGTGATTCAACACCTTTCCAAGCCCCATACATCCAGAATCGGTATAACGAAATCAAACTTTTCTTGAAATATTGAATGATCGTGTTTTGATTTCCAGGCCTTGTTCATACATTTTCATTATTGTTATATACTAATATGATCATACTGAAGCTAATGGTGCCATTGAATTGAACTAATCTTGCTTGTATAGAAAGTTGCCATGGACATTTTTTAGGGTTTCAGGAACCTTGAATTGGGGTTTTACGCTTGAGGAAAAATTGGCCATCCTAACCAGTACCATTGAACTCAGAAACTCCAGACGAACTTAACCATACCATCGCGCTCAATTTATGATAAGGCCTGCTCTAATCGCTATTTTTGTATATTGTGGTTAGTGGGGGTTTAAAACCCCCGCTACTTGTTTGATATTTTTGCAGAAAAGAAGAAGATGATGCTTGCGTATCTGGACGTGACTGGGAGATTCAAATCTTCGCGCTAATTTTTTTGTTTTACATCAATAGCATTTGTTTTCATATTTATTGATCAGGTTCCATTAAGTAAACAAAGAAACGCGCTTGGCCTGGTGGTTGTTGTGTTGTCACGCAGGCAATGGGACCTGGGTTCGATTCCCAGGTCCCCCCATTCATTCATATATTTGTTCCTAACGTGCTTCTATGCAGTATGTCCTCAAAGACCCACCATGCGCCTTCACCTCCTAGCTTGCCATGTGTCTCTAATGATCAATCTGAAGGCCATGGTATGAATTCCAGGATACGCGCTAGTCAACCATGCACACTCAAACGTGGAAAATTCAAACAGGCCTTTGACTCTAGTGGGCCAAAATTCCTCAAATAAGCCTCCAAATTGGGACAACCACCTCCCCATGTTTGCATTTTTCTTTCTCTCTTTTTATTCTTTTCTTTATTTATTTTAATTATATTAATTGTTTTATTTAATTCCATAAAATTAGTTTTATAACACAAAAATACAAAAAAATCAGAAAAGTCAAAAATAAAAAATATATTTATTTATTATTTAATGCATTAATGTTTTTGTTGTAAATAAATTTGATAATTAATTTAGTTTTAAATTAGGGTTTTAACTTTAACATTTTTTCTTAAATAAATTAAAACACATAAAAATTAGGTTTTGTAGCATTTTACCTTTTTTCTTCCAAATAATTAAATTACCTCATCATCATTATTATTAATTCTTAATTAATTTGTAAATAAACTTGTCATTAAATAATTAGGTTAAATTAGGTCAAACTTAAACATTTTTCTTTAATAAATTAAAAACAATTTAGAACTAGGTTTTTATTTAACTTTTAATTCCAATTAATTCTCTTTAATTTTTATAAATACAAAAACTCCAAAAAAATAACTTCTTTTCCTTATTGAATAATTTAATTAATTTGTAATTTCAATTTAATTTCTTTAAAGGGTCCAACGCCCTCACACTCGATTCTTATTTCTTTTCGCACATTTATTTTTATTTCTTTTATGAATATAATGTATTTATCCCAAAGCCTTGTAATAGATAATTAGGACATTTACTTTCCGCACTTTTATTCAAAATCGGGTCTTTGTTTAATTTGGCGATGTAGACCCGCGCCTTGTAATAACGTAGGACCTTTATTTTCCGCATTTTAATTCCCGCACCTTTTAACTGTTAATAATCACATGAATGAATGTATGCTTTAATAAAATCAAAGCGTAGACCACCAAATGCATGACAAGACAAATATAACTGAAAATGACACACAATTCACACACCACTCCTAGGGTACGCCTCACTGTTGCCTTGCCCCTCGAAACGTGGTCGTCGAGTAGAGGACGTTTTAGTAAGTCCTCATGTCCATGAACATGGCATGGGGGTAGCTTCTAAGGTGTCCTCCTATTGCTCTGGTGACCACACTGTCCCTAAACTCGAATTGACCCGAACACCTCCAACGGTGGTGCTACCTACCTCTCAATGGTGGGATGGCACTACCTCAAGGACATTTACACAGACTAATTCCTTAGGGTAGGTAGATGACTCGTAGATACTTGCTCTAATTCAAAACAAATCAAAAACTTCTTTTCACACCGACACTTTGCAAAAAGCTTTCAAAAACGACTTTTCAAACACTCTTGAGGACTGATACAAGAGTCGAACTGAAATTTTAAAAGAAACTTTTTCAAACTCACCCCCACACCTTGAAAAGCAAACAAACATTTTGAAAACACAAATGAGCAAGTATCTAAGAGCCCGTGGATAACCACGGATAGAAAGGGTGATAACACCTTCCCTTTCTATAAATCTACCTCCCGAACCGAGAACTAATCTCAATAAGGAATTTTTCTGTGCTTTTGTCCTTTCCATATTGGAGAAAATAAAAGACGGTGGCGACTCTTGCTTCCGCGACATTTCGCGAACCAGCGTTAAACAGTCAGTTCCAGATCCACCGATCACAGAACTGGCGACTCCGCTGGGGAATTTTATAAAGTGAGGTGTACCTTAGGATAGTTCATAACTGTGTTTTCAATTGTTTGACTTGTTTGCTTTAAATTGTGGGCTGCATTGGAGTTACATAGATCCTAACCCGGATCTGGGGATACCTTGTTTAGGTAGCATAAGCTGTGAGGGACCTGTCCGGCGTAGACCGACATGGGTGAAGCAGTGGCTACGTTGGTGTGGCACCTTGGTCTATACCGATATCCCTTGTGTTGCGACGAGGAGAATATGGGTCTTCTGAGGAGTCATTAAGCACCAACAGACCTTAGAACCTTAAATGACACAACTTGGCCAATAGAACAGTAGCAGTATGCTACGCCCATTGAGGCTAAACTCTCGTGATGGTTCTGGCCGCAAGAAAAGATTGCGATGCTGGAGTTATGACCGATTGAGGGTAGTCAGTGATATTGGGATCCTCTAAGAACCCGGTTACTTTTGATAGGACAGGTACGGACCAACAAACTGAAAGAGGGTAATACCTAGACCTCATGCTGGCCTAAACTCTAGGGGCTGTCTTGTGTGACTTGTGTGCCTTATCATGTTTGCCTTTGTAAATATTTATGGTGTGATTTATCATAACATCATAACATCATGAGCATTGCATGCATCCTGCATAAGGACTGACCATTTCAAAGACAGGGGGGTTTCACCTTTGCTCTGTTTTGTAGGACATCATGATGCCTATGCGAAGGAATACTATCCGGTTCAACTTTGTTCACTCACCTGAGTTACTTGAAGAATTGGTTAGCAGAATTCCAAACACCACTTCCTTCATCCAGAGGCATGGTTCTCTTCTCAGTTTAGTCAATGCAAAGCGGGATCAACAGTTGATAAGTTTCCTGACCCAGTTCTATGACCCTCTGTACCAGTGCTTCACCTTTCAAGACTTCCAGCTGGTCCCTACCCTGGAAGAGTTCTCTGATTTGCTTGGTATCCCTATCTTGGATCAGACTCCCTTCACTGGTTGGGAAAAGACCCTCAGGCTTGAGGAAGTTGCTGCATCTCTTCCCTTGACCCATCAAGAAGTAATGGACAACTGGGTGACTAGAAGCAGAGTTAAGGGTTTCTTGGCCAAGTTTCTGATTGGTAAAGCTAACAGTTTCTGGAATGACCTGGACTTTACGGCATATGAAGACATCTTGGCTCTCTTAATCTATGGGCTAGTCTTGTTTCCTAATCCTGACAACTTCATCAATGTCACTGCCATAAGGATCTTCATGTCTCAGAATCCTGTGCCCACTCTCTTGGGTGACATCCTGCAACAACTTTATGCTCGTACTGCCCGAAGACGAGGAACTATGTGGTGTTGTATCCCTTTGTTGGTGAGGTGGTTTATTTCGCACCTCCCTAAGTTCGTGCTGAAGAACCAAGAAGGAAGAGGTTGGGCTCATAGGTTAATGTCTCTCACTGATAAGGACATCATTTGGACTTTCAGAGGTTTGGATGAGATAGCTGTTATTGATCGTTGCGGAGAATACCCTAATGTTCCTTTGATTGGTACTCAAGGAGGAATCTCTTATAATCCATGTCTAGCTCTCCGTCAGTTTGGAAGAGCCAGAAGAGCATGGCCTCATGAGATGTTGGTGCCTCACATCAGTTTTGAGTTTCAGGTGGATAGTGACGAGTTGCGTCGTAGGTTCATCAAGGCTTGGGACAGAGTTCATAAAGCTGACCCACAAGAGTTGGGGCCAAAGACTTCTCTACCTATGGAAGCCTACTACAAATGGGTTCGCATCCGCGCTCAAAAGTTAGGTATGCCATACGAGGCTGTCAGACCCGTCATTCTTGAGTATCCTGACAAAGATGGGGCTCCACCAACTGTTCTCCCTCCTCAGATACCTACTGATTATGAGACATTAAAGAGGTCTTGGTCGCAACTGCGAGAAGAACGGGATTCTTATCGGGAAAAGTTCAACGAGCAGGAATTGAAGATCCAGAAGCTGACAAAGCAGTTGGAGAATTAGCGAGCTCTGAATGAATACATCCGTACTGAGAAGAGGAGACCCTGGGATCAATGAGGAGCTCTGGATGTTCTTTTACAGTTTTATTTCCCTTTTCAGTATTTCCATTTTATGTAACGCCTAAGGGCAACCTGTTGAACAATTTAAATTTCAAAGTTGAATCTAATGAAGTGTGTTCCTTTTTGTTTACAAAGTTGATTCCCGATTGTCTTTGAAAACATAAATCATACGCATTCCATTCATCATGTGCATAGCATGTATTCTTCTTTTCAGGTTGCTTACTGTTCTTCGCTGTTTATTTCAGCATCATGAACCCTGAATCATCAACCGAGATGTCTATCAAGGCCCTTCAGGCGCAGAACGCGCAATTTCAAGAGCTGATCATGGGTTTGGCTCAAGGCCAAGAAGAGCCGAAGGCTTTGCTCCTGAAGAAGGAGAAGAAGAAGAAGAGAACTGTTCTTTTCAACTCGGGCCGGAGGTTTGGTAATACTCTGCAGAATGAGGAAGCTAGTTCTTCTGTAGGCAAAGATAGTCCCCAGGGGGGAAAGGCTTCAAGTCCAGTAGTCTCTAACAACGAGACTGCTTTTAATGAGGAACAGTATCCTCCTGCTGAAGACCGGTACAAGCAGTTGGAAGACCGTCTGAACGCCATGGAGATCCAACAAGTGCCTGGGCTGGATTTCGGAGACTTGGGCTTATCTATTGGTGTGATCATCCCTCACAAGTTTAAAGCACCATCTTTCACCAAGTATGACGGGGCGTCTTGCCCTAAGCTACACCTCAGATCTTATGTGCGGAAGATCCATCCGTACACAGTGGATAAGAACTTGTGGATCCACTTCTTCCAGGAGAGTCTTTCAGGGACTCATCTCGAATGGTTCTATCAGCTGGATGGGACCAAAGTTCGTAACTGGGAGGAGTTGGCTACTGCTTTTTACAAGCAGTATCAATATAATGCCGACCTTGCTCCTACACGTACCCAACTCCAGGGTATGTCGCTAGGATCAAGCGAAGGTTTTAAAGAGTATGCACAGAAGTGGAGGGACCTGGCTGGCAGGGTGCAGCCTCCGTTAACAGACCGTGAGCTGGTAGATATGTTCTTGGGGACCCTCTCCGGGCCATTCTTCAATCATCTCATTGGTAATTCATCTGCAGGGTTCACTGACCTTATTCTGACTAGGGAGAGGATAGAGGCTGGAATGAAGTCCGGTAAAATCCAGAAAGGTGCGTCTTCGAGTTCTGAGAAGAAACCTTTTAAGAAGGAGGCCAGTGCTGTGTACGGGCCTAGGAGGCAAGATAAACCAGAGCGCCGCCAATCTGTCAACGCGGTGGTAATTGCTAAGCCTGCTGCTGCTCCTCGGCAAACCAATCCACAAAGGGCTGAAAGACCCAGAAGAGAGTTTACTCGGCTGAGTATGACCTTGTCGCAAATCTTGCCGCAGTTGCTATCCACCAATTTGGTGACTGTCAGGGAGGCCCCGAAGGTTATGAATACTGCCTCTCCCAAGTATAATACAAATGCCCGCTGTGCTTATCACTCCAATAGCCCGGGGCATTCTACTGATGACTGCTGGGCCTTAAGGAATAAGGTGCAAGACCTTATTGATGCGAAGGAGATACAATTTGAGGCTCCTGAGAGGCCAAATGTGGTGACTGCTCCTATGCCCCAGCATGGAGTAAATGCTGTTGATGAAGACTTGTATGCCGTTTCCGTGAATGATGTAGCTACTCCCCTGTTGACTGTTAAGAGGAACCTGCTGCTAGCCGGTTTATTTCCGGGTTGTAGCGAGGGTTGCCTTTTGTGTGTTATTTCCCTTACTGGTTGTCCGTTGCTGAAGTTAGGCATCCAAGGCCTGATGGATAGCAAGGAGATTCTCTTCAAGAAGACCGCTATTCCGTTTGTTCCTGTGGAAGAAGTATCTGTTGTTACAATTTTCAGTAATCCGATCAAGGCTCCCCCGAGGAAGCCAGTCAAAATCATGACTGTCGCACCCATTGTTATTACTGTTCCGGGGCCTCTCCCCTATGAATCTGATAAGGTTGTCCCATGGCACTATGGGGCAGATGTATATGTACATGGTATAAAGCAAGAGTTCAACACTGGCACCAGAATCAGCAATATCACTGGTCCAGAAAAAGTAACTCGCAGTGGCAGGCTCTTCTCGCCTGACATTGCGCCACCAACTATTCGAAGACCTCTCGTTATAACACCTGCAAGTGCACCTATTCCCATTTCTGATCAAGTTGCTTCCCCTGCTGCCGAGTCATCTAATGCTCGGGGCAAAGGGATTGAAGATGAGCCTGCCCGGATGGAGGCGCCAAAGTATCTGAATGTTGAAGCCTCCCAGCAAGAGATGGAGGAAATTCTTAAAATAATCAAGAAGAGTGACTTTAATGTCGTTGAACAACTGGGGCATACCCCCTCCAAGATCTCTATGCTCTCCTTGCTGCTGTGCTCAGAGGCCCATGCTAAGGCCCTGATTTCATTTCTCAAGACGGCTCATGTGCCACAGGAGACATCTGCAGACCAGTTTACTGATTGTGTAGCCAATTTGACAGCTGACAATGGTTTAGGTTTCTCGGATGCTGACCTTACTGCTAAGGGAAAGAACCACAATGATGCCCTGCATGTCTCTATTGAATGCAGGGGCACTACTCTTGCGCACGTGTTGGTGGACACTGGTTCTTCCCTAAATGTGCTACCCAAAAAGGCCTTAGACCGGTTGGATTGCGAGGGCCTGGAGCTGAAACCTAGCAACATCATTGTTCGAGCCTTTGACGGATCGAAGAGGATGGTTCATGGAGAGGTAGACATTCCTATTCGTGTGGGTTCCCAAGTATTCGATTCAATTTTCTATGTGATGGATATCCGTCCATCTTATTCCTGTTTACTGGGTCGACCTTGGATTCACAAAGTTGGGGCAGTGACCTCTACCCTACACTAGAAGCTCAAATACCCCGTCAGAGGGAAGATTGTCACTGTGCAGGGAGAGGAGGAGTATATGGTTAGTCACTTGAATTCCTTCCGGTATATTGAGATGGACGGGGAGTTTATTGAAACCCCCTTTCATCATTTTGAAGAGGTACCTCCAACATTGGCAGCAGCAGAAACAGTGGTTGAAGAGGACTTTCCTTTGAAGATGGCTTCCTTGAAGGACGCCCGGGCTGTAATCAAGAAAGGTGAATGTGCTAACTGGGGCAGGCTCCCTAATTTTACACCAAAAACTGACAAGTTTGGACTGGGTTTTACTGCAGAGGCTCAGAGGGCTGTGCGCAAAGCTAAGACCGGAAGACCTCCTGTGCTCATCACCAATCCAAGGGTGAATGCTATTGGGGATGAAGACGAAGTGGAAGAATCGGAGTTCGATAGCTGGATCTACCCGACGACTGATGGTGGATTGACCAATTGGACTGCTAAAGATCATACTCCTGTTACTTTTGTTACGCAGTAATAAACTCCTTTGTTTTTGTTATTTGTAATAAACAATGAATTGAAACTCTATGGCCCGGTGTCTTACCCGAGGCACCGTGGCTTCATTTGTGAGGGCATATTAATTGTCATTTCATATATCATGAATAAAGACCTTGGACGTTTTCTGGCACTTCAAATCTTATGCTCTTTTTCTTTCTTTCCTTTCTTTATATATTGCAAAACAGCTGTATTTACACACACTCACTCATATAGGTTTCAATCCACTCTGGATCTCACTGGTAACGACTCTGCTACTTCCAGTTATGACTTCGAAAATCCGATCAACTTAGCCGAAGACGAAGGTGAAGATGATTGCGAAGTGCCTGACGAGCTTGCAAGACTGTTACTCCAGGAAGAGAGGGAAATTCAACCACACGAAGAGCCAGTGGAAATAGTGAATCTGGGTACTGAGACAGATAAGAAGGAAGTCAAAATTGGTGCCAACCTAGAGCTCAGCGTGAAGCAACGGTTGACTCAGATGCTGCATGATTATGTGGAGATCTTTGCCTGGTCCTACGAAGACATGCCTGGGTTGGATACCGACATTGTGGTCCATCATTTGCCTACCAAGGAAGACTGCCCTCCAGTTAAGCAAAAGGTCCGCCGTATGCGTCCAGAGATGTCTGAGAAGATCAAAGCTGAGGTTATGAAACAATTTGACGCCGAGTTTCTTGCAGTAACTTCTTACCCTCAGTGGGTTGCTAATGTGGTGCCGGTACCAAAGAAAGATGGTAAAGTCAGAATGTGTGTCGATTACAGGGATCTGAACAGGGCCAGCCCCAAAGATGATTTTCCCCTACCTCACATTGACGTCCTGGTTGACAATACTGCTCAGCACAAGGTGTTCTCTTTCATGGATGGTTTTTCAGGGTATAATCAGATCAAGATGGCTCCTGAAGACATGGAGAAGACTACCTTTGTCACTCAGTGGGGGACCTTCTGCTACAAGGTCATGCCATTCGGGTTGAAAAATTCTGGGGCAACCTACCAACGTGCCATGGTTGCTTTATTTCATGACATGATCCATCATGAGATTGAAGTGTATGTCGACGACATGATTGCAAGGTCTCAAACAGAGGAGGAACACCTGGATCATCTGCAGAAGCTGTTTGACCGTCTGAAGTTGTACAAGCTGAGGTTGAACCCGAACAAGTGCACCTTCGGGGTAAGATCTGGAAAGTTGCTAGGCTTCGTTGTAAGTGACAAGGGTATTCAAGTGGACCCTGCCAAGGTTAAAGCCATTCAAGAGATGCCAGTTCCTAAGACAGAGAAAGAGGTCAGAGGCTTTTTAGGACGCCTGAATTATATTGCTCGATTCATCTCACACCTAACTGCTACCTGTGAACCAATCTTCAAGCTGCTGAAGAAAGATCAGGTAGTACGTTGGAATGATGAATGTCAGGCTGCTTTTGACAGAATCAAAGAGTATCTCCAAGAACCACCCATCCTTATGCCACCGGTTGAAGGGAGACCTCTGATACTATACCTGACAGTACTTGACAACTCAATGGGGTGTGTGCTGGGGCAGCATGACGAGTCTGGCCGAAAAGAGCATGCCATTTATTACCTTAGCAAAAAGTTTACCGACTGTGAGACCCGATACTCATTGCTCGAGAAAACTTGCTGCGCTTTGGTATGGGCTGCTCGCCGGCTGAGACAATATATGCTGACTCACACTACCTTGTTGATTTCAAAGATGGATCCTATAAAGTACATATTTGAAAAGCCTGCTCTGTCTGGGAGAATAGCAAGATGGAAAATGATCTTGACGGAATACGACATCCAGTACACGACCCAGAAAGCTATCAAAGGAAGTGTATTGGCAGACCACTTGGCACATCAAGCAGTGGACGACTATCAGTCAATGAACTTTGAGTTTCCAGACGAGAGCATCATGATTGTGACTGATTTGAAGTACCTGGACCGGATGAAGGACCTGAGGAAGGATCCCGATGGTCTATGCACTTTGATGGAGCCTCCAACGCTTTGGGTAATGGTATCGGCGCTGTGATCATATCCCCTCAAGGCACTCATACTCCACTCACTGCCCGACTATGTTTCAACTGCACCAACAACATGGCGGAGTATGAGGCATGCATCTTGGGTCTCCAAGCTGCGATCGACTTAAGGATCAAGTTTCTGAGTGTCTTCGGAGATTCCTCTCTCGTAATCAATCAGATCAAAGGGGAGTGGGATACGAAACATCCGAATCTTATTCGTTACAAAGAATGTGTGTTGACTTTGATCCCCCACTTCACAGAGATAACTTTTGAACATTTTCCAAGAGAGGAGAATCAGTTGGCGGACGCGTTAGCTACGATGTCTTCCATGTTCAAAGTCAAATGGGATAATGAGGCTCCCCGGGTCATCATCTGGAAACTGGACGAACCGACATACTGTTGTGATCTTGAGACTGAGTTGGTGACTGAGAAACCTTGGTACCATGAGGTGAAGAGATATTTGGAAGCTCAGGAATACCCTGAAGGTTCATCTGTCAACGATAAGAAGTTTCTGAGAAGAATCTCAGCGAAGTTCTTCCTTAGCAATGACATCCTGTATAAGCGAAACCATGATTCGACCTTACTGTGTTGTGTGGATAAGACTGAAGCAGAAAGGATCATGGCAGAGCTGCATGAGGGTACCTTCGGAACACATTCCAGTGGGCACACTATGGCAAAGAAAATCCTTCGGGCAGGATATTTCTGGTCCACAATGGAAGCTGATTGTTACCAACATTCTCGGACGTGTCACAAGTGCCAGATTTATGCTGATAAGGTGCATGTTCCTCCAGTTCCTCTGAATGTCCTGACTGCACCTTGGCCTTTTGCAATGTGGGGCATAGATATGATCGGCGAGATTAAACCTACAGTGTCCAATGGGCATTGCTTCATCTTGGTAGCGATCGATTACTTTACAAAGTGGGTTGAAGCAGCTTCCTACGCTACGGTAACCAAGAACGTTGTGGCATGGTTCATTCGGCATAACCTGATATGTCGATATGGCGTCCCAGAAAGAATCATTACAGACAACGGTACCAACCTTAATAACAAGATGATCACTGAGCTCTGCGAGCAGTTCAAGATACAGCACCATAACTCTTCTCCTTACCGGCCGAAGATGAATGGGGCTGTAGAAGCAGCAAATAAGAATATCAAGAAAATTGTGCAGAAGATGACAGTGACTTATAAAGATTGGCACGAGATGTTACCGTTCACTCTACATGGGTACCGTACCTCAGCAAGGACGTCAACCGGGGCAACTCCTTTCTCCTTGGTCTACGGTATGGAGGCAGTCTTACCGATCGAAGTGCAGATACCCTCTCTCCGGATAATGAAGGATGCAGATCTGAGTTAAGATGATTGAATCCAGACACGACTTGATCAATTAAACCTGATTGACGAAAAGAGACTTGCTGCTATTTGTCATGGTCAGACGTATCAAAAACGGATGATCAGGGCATTTAACAAAAAGGTCAGTCCACAAGAATATCAAGTTGGGGATCTGGTGATCAAACGTATCATCCTTCCTCAGAGTGATCCAAGGGGCAAATGGACCCCTACGTACGAAGGGCCATTTGTGGTTAAACATGTGTTCTCAGGAGGAGCCATGATCCTAACCACCATGGATGGTGACGACCTTCCTCACCCCGCCAATGCAGACATAGTAAAAAGATACTACGCATGAAAAAAGACCCGCTAGGTTGACATACCTAGGCAAAAATTAGGGCTTCCCGGCGAACCAAAAAGGGTTCGGGCAAAATGAAGGGATGAAATGAAAAAAATCTGTACACCCGGCAAGTCGAAAACCTAAAAAGGCGGCTTGGGCAAAAATGGGTATCCCGGTGGACTGAAAACCCGAAAGGGCGGTCCAGGCAAAAGTTAGGGATAAAGCGTAATACTATGTCTCATCGGATCACCCTGCATCCAGAATCCGGTATCAGCTATCAGGTTCAGACGACATCGATCAATCAGCTTCATCTTCAGCTAGGTCATCAAGTGATGAGACGCTCGAGGATATAAAGGCAATAGCAGAGTTGGAACCCAGTGGGATTATTCTCTTCACACATCTGTTTTGTTTTCCCTTTGTACAAATTGTATAAACTCTTTTGTTCGGCGGCGTTCTCTTACTAGGACGTCAGCCTCTTGTACATAAACGCCTATTTTCAGGCAAATTCAAAAATCAATATAAAGTCACTTTTCAGTTAAAATTGCCAATTGTTTTTCCTTTTTCTGTTTTGTTTTGCAAAGAACGTCCAAGGTTCAATTTGTGATATATGCATTTGACACTAATTGCTAACTCATAAATATTTGCATACGAAACAAAGGATTAATTACAGGTAACATTAGAAACAAGGGCAATAATGAATTGTCTAAGCGATCTAATTGCTCTGTCCACCAAGGTATCAAGGTAGGTTCAACTGAAGAACATAACCAGTATATCTTAATTCCCCAGAGAGTGAGCCAGCAAATCCATTCACTCTCCCCAAGCAAAGCTATATTATCAGTCTTAAGGAAGTTGGGTATCCCCCGCAGATCTCAACATTCCCCAGCAATATACGAACATTCTTAACAAGTATCCCCGGAAGTCTTGATCTAAGATTGTTCCCCGACGGTCAACCAGACATTCAGTGGAGTCACTCCCAGTGCATCTCAAAACTTCCCCAGGAGAGTCCAGTATAGTTCAAGATTTCCCCAGGAAAGTTTGAATCATCTCTCCCCAGCAGGAAGCTTATCCCCAGTAGATTCTGGAAGCTTCCCCCCCTACAGAGCGTGAACGCGTCTCCCTGCTTTATTCAAAGGTTATTTCCCCACCAGGATATAACTGGGTTATCCTCAGCCAAAAGCCACGGAAAGATCGTCCTCGGCGAAGTCTTCCTATCCCCAGCGGAGTCTATTAACACTTCCAACATAACAACGGTATCCTCAATGAAGTTACCATCAACATCTCGACAGCATATCTCTCTCCCCACAGAGTATTGTTCCCCAGCAAGATCGCTAGAATAATTTTCTCCCCGCAGAGTAATCCATTCTCCAAGTTTATTCCCCAACGGAGTTATCTTCTCCTACCGGTATCCTTGCAACTATCATCCCCAGCGGAAACAGAGCTCTACTCTTCCATATCAACCCAGGATTCAACTTCCCGACACCCGTCAAGGATTTATTTTCCTAGACGAAAATACATTCATAAACATTGCACTTCCATACATTGTAGCATGCATATACGCATCATGATCTTACGATCCCCTTTATGTTGAAAACATCATTGCTTGATCCATATCATGCATTGCATATGACTGACCTTTACCTTTCAGGTAAGATCCGGTTAAATTCTCAGCTTTATTCCAAGACTTTAGTCTGGTTCAGTTAAATCGACTCCTAAAGATTTTTCTGATTCTTATCCAGTCAAAGGCCTTCTCTGGTTCAGTCAGATCGACCCTAAGATCTCCCTGATTCTTATCCAGTTGAAGATTTCAAGACCTTGTCCGGTTCAGTTAAATCGATTCCTAAAGATTTTTCTGATTCTTATCCAGTCAAAGGCCTTCTCTAGTTCAGTCAGATCGACCCTAAGATCTCCCTGATTCTTATCCAGTTGAAGATTTCAAGACCTTGTCCGGTTCAGTTAATTCGATTCCTAAAGATTTTTCTGATTCTTATCCAGTCAAAGGCCTTCTCTGGTTCAGTCAGATCGACCCTAAGATCTCCCTGATTCTTATCTAGTTGAAGATTTCAAGACCTTGCCTGGTTCAGTTAAATCGACTCCTAAAGATTTTTCTGATTCTTATCCAGTCAAAGGCCTTCTCTGGTTCAGTCAGATCGACCCTTGAAGGAGTGAAAAACACAAGAAGGGGGGGTTGAATTGTAAAACTGGAAACTTAAAGCAAATGACAAGGTATTTTTATCCTGGTTCGTTTGATCTCAAACTACTCCAGTCCACCCGTTCAAGGTGATTTCGCCTCTCTCCAACGAGGTCTTAATTCACTATATTCAACTGAATACAAATCTGCTTTAGCAACTGCTAAAACCTTCTTGATTCAAACCACAATCCGGTTTGTCAAGGCAACACTTTCTTACAAAGGTATAATCAAATGTGTGTGAATGTTTCTACAAAAACTATATCACAACTGTGATGTTTACACAAATGAAGCTTAGAATACTAAGATGCTAAACGCTAATAGAGTATCAGAGTTTGGTGGTTTAGCAAAACTTGTAGAGTGAAGATTACTGTTCAGCTTTGTGCGTGTAGAGAGTTTGGAAGCATTAGCCGTGATAATCTTCAAAGCTTGGTTTATATAGCACTTTGAGAAGATGAACGTTGAAGCAAATATTCTTGATTCAATGCTATTAACAAGCTTTCCTTTTTGAGCAGATCTTGTCTAGAATGATGCCGTTGGTATTGATTAGCTTTCAATGCACAGTACCGTTGCTTCTTCAATGCACGATCTGGCTTGGCTCATTCTGATTCTGCTTCGCTGCTGATGAACTAATTTGTTTCTGTATCAGAGTGTTTTACGCGCAGTTCTGTTCATCAAGCTTCAGCATGTGCAAGCGTTGATCTTCTGATCTTGACGTTCTGATTCAGCAACTTCTGATGCTGATGCACAAACTCATATTCTGATGCTGAGAACGTGATCTTGCTTATTTTAATCAGCATATCTGCAAGTCAGAGCATAGTAATTTTAAGTAGCATATAATTCAATCATGAAATATTTAACTACTATATCTTTTCACTTTGTTATCATCAAAACTTAATTATAAGGTACTAGATTCAAACATTGTTCTAACAATCTCCCCCTTTTTGATGATGACAAAAACTAGATATTTTAAATGAAAAAATAACGTGAAAAGTTATCAGATCTATGTATCAGAATAAGAAGTACGGAGAAGTCAGAGTTAAGAAATACTCCCCCTGAGTTTGTTACTTCCCTTTGATATGCTTGTTCTTCAGAGTCAGATCTTTTTCTATCTTTGAGCATCAGATTGTAAGTCTTTGACTTATCAGAGAGCAGAGCTTCAGAGCTTTTCCTGTCAGAGCTTTGCTTCAGATCAGAGTGTTAGGTCGATCAGAGCTTCATATATCAGAACTTCATATTTGATCAGAGCAACATGAGCTTCTAGTCTTCATTGTGCCTGTAGACTTAAAGACAAAACAGAAAAACATTTCAAGTAATAGAGAGTTAGAATGTTTGAGAGTTTCTGTCTAGTTAGCCGTTATTGATTTTAAATATCATTCTTGTTCTCCCCCTTTTTGTCAGCAATCAAAAAGTGCTGGTGATGTGCTAAAATGATTTAGATCAGAAAAACTAATAATATTAAAGATAGTTCAGAATCAGAGCAAAATAGCATTACAAACCATAGTCAAAACATAGTCAAAAGTACATCAGAAAATAAGGAAAATATAGAAAATGTCATGCATGAAAAAATTTCAAGGTTGTGGGGGCATGCGTGAGAACAGGCTTTCCAGCATTGCTTGAATCTTTTCAGAAGTTGCATTCTGCTTCTGAACCATGGTGACAACAGAATCAATCTTGCTGTCCTGGACATTCATTCTTGCTTCCATCTTCTGATTATTCTCATCCATCCGCTGCTGTAGACGCAAGTCATTCAGCCTTAATTCTTCCAGAGCCTGCCTGTCCAAGGCAGCTTGAGAACTTTCAGCAGGAGGAAGCTTCTCAGAACTTTCAGCTACATCTTCTGCTGGATTTTCTTCTTGAAGAGTCTTGTCTTCTTCTGCTGGTTCCACCTGTGCTGCTTGCTCTTTCTCAGACCACGATTCAGAGTCCAGAGGGAGCACAACTTCTTGAGGCAGCTGACTCTCAACTTCCTTCAGCAGCTTGCTAAAGTTCTGTTGAGCCTGCTCATAGTTGACGTCCTGCAGCTTGAGTGCTTCAGAACGAACCCATACTCTGAACTGTGACCAGAGCTGATCAGAAGCAGCTGGGTCGATCATCCCGGGACAGACTTGCTTCAAGGAAGCAATCCACTGCAGCATACCTGTTTCAAAGTCCAAAATACCAGAGCCAACATCTAATTGCTTTGGTTTGGGAATGGCCAATTTGTGTCTTAAATCAGCAAGACGTTCAAGACTTGTTAAGTCAATGAATGTTTTGCTGGGGTTTTCAGAGGATTGGCTTTCAGAGGTGTGCTGAGGTGCTGTCTGTTTTGGTGGATGGTTATCAGAGTCAGAGGATATGTCTATTGGAGTGGTTGGAGTTTTTGGAGGTGTTGATTCCTCTGATGATGGTAACTGGGGTCTGACAATGGTGGTTCCACATGGCAACTGTATTGCCAGCGGTGAAGGTTGAGGTGAGTGGGGATCAGAATGATGAGGAGATGGGGTTTCATAGCGATGAAACTCTGTTGGAGGTGAGGGAGGATTATTTTCTGGTTGAGGAGGTGGAACTTCTGATTGTTCATGACTCAGAGGTTCTTCTTCTGATTTCCTGCAGAAATGCTGGAGGATGCCATTGTTCTCACACAAAAAGCTTGAGAGTGATTTGAGAAAAGCTAGGGTTTTGAAGGAGATATGCAGAAAAATTCTTAAGAGATTATGAGTAAGCGTAAAGATTAAGAATGAAGAGTAATGTGCTTAAATAGGATTTTCAAAAATTATTTTGAAAGATAAAACGTTTTTAAGAGAGAGAAAAAAAATAATGATTGAAATTTACAAGCGTGATTACTTTTGCATTTAATGCTTGCTGATTTTGGGGGATTTGAGAAAGATACTTAAAAACGGTTACCAGACATGTGTCTCAATGCACCCAATCAGCGTTTTCCTTTCTCAGAAACGTGCACGCGTTCTGCTTCAGGGATTTGCTGATGATTGGATGACACTTGTTTGATGTAGTGATCAGCACGTCTGTATTTGAGATTAGACTCTCAGATCTTTAGACTTGCCTCTGATACAATCTGCATGTTCTAACTTTCTGAAACAAGGATTGATCAGAAGTTCACAGTAATATAATTACATTCTGAAAGATAAACATATGGAATTAAAGCATTTTCATTCTGGGCATACTTTCATGCTGAGATGTTTCAGAATGAAATTAAACCTATCTTCTGAAAGGGGTTTAGTAAAGATATCAGCCCATTGATGGTCTGTATCTATAAATTTCAAGTTTAAAATGCCTTTCTGAATATAGTCCCTAATGAAATGATGTTTTATTTCTATATGCTTAGCTCTAGAATGTAAAATAGGATTCTTACTTAAGCAAATAGCAGAAGTATTATCACAAAGAATAGGAATGTTACTCTCAAAAATTTGGAAGTCTTCAAGCTGACTTTTCATCCAGAGCATCTGTGTGCTACATCCTGCTGCTGCTATGTACTCAGCTTCTGCTGTTGACAGAGCAATGGTTGATTGCCTTTTGCTGGACCACGAGATCAGATTTTCTCCCAGAAACTGGCAGCTTCCAGAAGTACTTTTTCGTTCCACTCTGTCTCCAGCAAAATCAGCGTCGCAGTAGCCTACTAAACTGTAATCACTAGATTTTCTATAAAACAAACCCAGATTAGTAGTACCTTTCAGATACTTGAAAATTCGCTTAACAGCTGTTAAGTGAGATTCTCTAGGATCTGATTGGAATCTAGCACAAATACATACACTGAATAGAATATCAGGTCTTGAAGCAGTCAGATAAAGGAGAGAACCAATCATACCTCTGTAGACTTTCTTTTCTACGCTTTTGCTTACCTCTTCTCTTTCCAGAATGCACGTGGGATGCATTGGAATTTTTGATGGCTTACATTCTGAGAGGTCAAATTTCTTCAGAAGATCTCTGATGTATTTGCTCTGATGAATGTAAGTTCCCTCTGGAGTTTGATTGATCTGAATTCCTAGAAAGAACTTCAGTTCCCCCAAGAGGCTCATCTCAAATTCTGCCTGCATACACTTAGCAAATTTTCTTCCAAGAGAAGGATTAGTAGAACCAAAGATTATATCATCAACATAAATTTGACAAACTAAAATGTCACTCTTAACTGTTTTACAGAATAGAGTGGTGTCCACTTTCCCTCTGGTGAACTCATTTTCAAGCAGAAAGTTACTTAGCCTTTCATACCAAGCTCTGGGAGCTTGTTTCAGACCATACAGTGACTTTTTCAGTTTGAAAACATGTTCTGGATGTTTGGTATTTTCAAAACCTGGGGGTTGGTGAACATACACTTCTTCTTCTATATAACCATTTAAGAATGCACTTTTGACATCCATCTGATACAGAGTGATGCCTCTATTAACAGCAAATGAGATTAAAAGTCTGATAGATTCTAACCTGGCGACTGGGGCAAAGGTTTCTGTATAGTCTATCCCCTCTTGCTGACTATAACCTTGTGCAACCAGTCGTGCCTTGTTTCTGACGACTTCACCTTGTTCATTGAGCTTGTTTCTGAACACCCATCTTGTTCCAATGACGTTGAATCCTTTTGGTCTTGGAACGAGATCCCAAACGTCGTTTCTGGTGAATTGATTCAGCTCTTCTTGCATTGCCAGAATCCAGTCATTGTCCAGAAGTGCTTCATCAATAGAAGAAGGTTCAATCAGAGACACAAGTCCCATCAGAGTTTCTTCAGAGTTTCTGAGGCTTGCTCTTGTTCTGATTGGATCTTCCTTTCTTCCTAGAATAGATTCTTCTGGGTGATCCAAACTGCTTCTGGGTACTCTCTTCTGAGGTTGATCAGCAGCAGTTGTAGGATTTCTAGCATTGCTTCTTTCAGACGTTGAAGGAATGTCAGTGTTGAGAGCTTCTGATGACTTGTCTTCAGAACCTGCAAATTCAATTTCTATACCTGCAAGATTTTCATTCTGCTTTGACTTTTCAGAGTCAAGCTTGTCATCAAAACGAACACTGATTGATTCTTCCACAATCTGTGTTTCTGTATTGTATACTCTGTACCCTCTTGAGCGTTCAGAGTATCCTAACATAATACACTTCTGTGCCTTAGAATCAAACTTGTTCAAATAATTCTTAGTATTTAACATATAGCAAGTACATCCAAATGGATGAAAATACGAAATGTTGGGCTTTCTGTTCTTCCACAATTCATATGGAGTCTTTTCCAGAATAGGTCTTATTGAGATTCTATTCTGAATGTAGCACGCTGTGTTTATTGCCTCTGCCCAGAAAGTCTTAGCAACGTTTGTCTCGTTGATCATGGTTCTGGCCATTTCTTGCAATGTTCTGTTCTTTCGTTCTACAACTCCATTTTGTTGGGGAGTTCTAGGACAAGAGAAATCATGCAGAATGCCTTTGTCATTAAAGAATGGCTCAAAGTCTTTATTTTCAAATTCTCCACCATGATCACTTCTGACTTTAACGATTCTAAGATCTTTTTCATTCTGAACTTGGTTACAGAAGGTAACAAACACAGAGTGTGACTCGTCCTTGTGTCTTAAGAACTTTACCCATGTCCATCTGCTATAGTCATCTACGATTACTAACCCATACTTCTTGCCACTGACAGAAGCAGTCTTAACTGGTCCAAATAAGTCAATGTGCAGAAGTTCTAATGGCTTAGAGGTAGAAACAACATTTTTGGATTTAAAAGATGGTTTTGCAAATTTGCCTTTCTGACATGCTTCACACAGAGCATCTGAATTGAACTTCAAATTTGGAAGTCCTCTGACCAGATTGAGTTTGTTAATCTGAGATATTCTTCTCATACTAACATGCCCCAATCTTCTGTGCCAGATCCACTGCTCGTTGTTAACAGACAGAAGACATTTTACGTTCTGACTCTTAAGTTCAGAAAGTTTGATTTTGTAAATGTTGTTTTTCCTCTTACCATTAAATAGGATAGTCCCATCTTTCTGACTAACAGCTTTACATGATTTTTGATTAAAGATTATATCATAACCGTTATCACTTAATTGACTTATGGATAACAGGTTATGCATCAATCCATCAACAAGCAGAACATTATTAATAGAGGGAAGATTTCCGTTACCTACAGTTCCAGAGCCAATTATCTTTCCCCTCTGATTGCCTCCAAAGCCAACGTGGCCTCCAGGCTTAAGTTCCAGGCTTTGGAACATATGCCTTCTTCCCGTCATGTGACGTGAGCAGCCAGAGTCCAGGTACCATGACTGGTGTTTCTGACTTGCTGCTAAAGATATCTGCAACATGTATTATTTTATCCTTAGGTACCCAGATCTTCTTGGGTCCTGATTTGTTAGTCTTACCAAAACTCTGGTTGAATTTTGGTTTCACAAAGTGATTGCTACTAGTATATTTGATGTCATGTGTG
Source organism: Vicia faba (assembly GCA_948472305.1). NCBI lineage: Eukaryota > Viridiplantae > Streptophyta > Magnoliopsida > Fabales > Fabaceae > Vicia > Vicia faba. Next base: position 632,611,482 of record OX451735.1, on the reverse strand, counting down.
TGACCATACACAAAGTGTGAATTTAGAGGAGTGTACTTAATTGTTAAATCCATGACATTTTTAGGTGTAGGAACCTTACCTAGGTATCCTATTCCTTTCCTGCCGTTTCTGCTAACTCCATAGATCATTGAAGCCATTCTGCTTCTATCTATGCTTTTAGCAAGGAACTTCTGGAAACTATGATCATACTCCTTGATGATCTCATCAGCGTTGCTGGGAGTTTCAGCAATTGGTTCCTTCTGAGAGTTTTGTAAAGAGTTTTTTAATTTTAAAATTTTATCTCTCAGCTCAGAGTTTTCCAATTTGAGACTCTCAGACTTATTAGAGTCAGATTCAAGAGTCCTTTTCAGGTCTCTGAATTTAGCTCTAATCTGCTGATAACGTTCCAGAATTTCATTGAGGCTTTCAGCAAGTTCAGCCTTTGTAAAATTAACAGCGAAGTTAGGGAATACCTCTTCTGTGTCTGATTCTGAGTCTGAGTCAGAAGCTTCACTGTCATCTGGAATGTTAGCCATAAGCGCTATGTTCGCCCTTTCATCATCTGATTCTGAGTCAGCTTCAGACGAGTCAGAGTCATCCCATGTGGCCATGAGACTTTTCTTCTTCTCTCTTCCAAACTTCCTTTTTGGCTTTTCCCTCTGAAGCTTTGGACAGTCACTCTTGTAGTGACCTTGCTCATTACACTCGTAGCAGATGATGTCTTTTGTATTTGGCTTCTTGCTACCTGAGGAGCCTTCAGATCTTCTGTATCCAGAGGAAGAATCTGTCCTTCTGTATCTGGAAGAAGACTCGTTCTGATCAGATCTTCTGGGATTCCTGAACTTCTTTTGTCTTTGCTTCCACAGTTGATTTACTCTTCTGGAGAGAAGAGAAAGCTCGTCTTCTTCTGATGAGGATCCATCAGATGTTTCTTCAACTGCCTGCAAAACTTTAGATTCAGATTTTCTGTTAGATTTTAAAGCTATAGGCTTACCTTGCTTCTGAGGCTCGTCAGCTTCCAGCTCTATCTCATGACTTCTGAGGGAGCTTATAAGTTCCTCCAGAGTGATTTTGTTGAGATCTTTCGCCAGCTTCAGAGCAGTAACCATAGGCCTCCACTGCTTGGGTAAACTTCTGATTATCTTCTTGACATGGTCAGCAGTAGAGTATCCCTTGTCCAGAACTTTGAGACCAGCTACCAGAATCTGGAATCTAGAGAACATAGTTTCAATGGATTCAGATTCTTCCATTTTAAACGCCTCATACTTCTGAATGAGCGCCAGAGCCTTTGTTTCCTTGACTTGAACGTTCCCCTCATGCGTCATTCTGAGAGAATCAAAGATGTTCTTAGCTGTGTCTCTGTTGGAGATCTTCTCATACTCAGTATAGGAGATAGCACTGAGGAGGATGGTTCTGGCCTTATGGTGATTCTTGAAATCACGCTTTTGTTGATCAGTCATTGATTTTCTATCAATCTTCTGACCAGTTGCATTCACAGGGTGCGTGTATCCATCTGTCACCATATCCCACAGATCAGCATCATGTGCTAGAAAGAAGCTTTCAATTCTGTCTTTCCAGTAGTCAAAGTTTTCTCCATCAAAGACTGGAGGTTTGCCGCTGAATCTGTCTCTATCCTCATTGTTGTCATTGCTGAAATGAGAGTTGTTTCCTGCCATAGTGTTTTTCTGATGCTGGATCTTTTACTAACACGGTTAAGTGTTTTAGCTCAGAACCAGGCGCTCTGATGCCAATTGAAGGAGTGAAAAACACAAGAAGGGGGGGTTGAATTGTAAAACTGGAAACTTAAAGCAAATGACAAGGTATTTTTATCCTGGTTCGTTTGATCTCAAACTACTCCAGTCCACCCGTTCAAGGTGATTTCGCCTCTCTCCAACGAGGTCTTAATTCACTATATTCAACTGAATACAAATCTGCTTTAGCAACTGCTAAAACCTTCTTGATTCAAACCACAATCCGGTTTGTCAAGGCAACACTTTCTTACAAAGGTATAATCAAATGTGTGTGAATGTTTCTACAAAAACTATATCACAACTGTGATGTTTACACAAATGAAGCTTAGAATACTAAGATGCTAAACGCTAATAGAGTATCAGAGTTTGGTGGTTTAGCAAAACTTGTAGAGTGAAGATTACTGTTCAGCTTTGTGCGTGTAGAGAGTTTGGAAGCATTAGCCGTGATAATCTTCAAAGCTTGGTTTATATAGCACTTTGAGAAGATGAACGTTGAAGCAAATATTCTTGATTCAATGCTATTAACAAGCTTTCCTTTTTGAGCAGATCTTGTCTAGAATGATGCCGTTGGTATTGATTAGCTTTCAATGCACAGTACCGTTGCTTCTTCAATGCACGATCTGGCTTGGCTCATTCTGATTCTGCTTCGCTGCTGATGAACTAATTTGTTTCTGTATCAGAGTGTTTTACGCGCAGTTCTGTTCATCAAGCTTCAGCATGTGCAAGCGTTGATCTTCTGATCTTGACGTTCTGATTCAGCAACTTCTGATGCTGATGCACAAACTCATATTCTGATGCTGAGAACGTGATCTTGCTTATTTTAATCAGCATATCTGCAAGTCAGAGCATAGTAATTTTAAGTAGCATATAATTCAATCATGAAATATTTAACTACTATATCTTTTCACTTTGTTATCATCAAAACTTAATTATAAGGTACTAGATTCAAACATTGTTCTAACAACCCTAAGATCTCCCTGATTCTTATCCAGTTGAAGATTCCAAGACCTTGCCTGGTTCAGTTAAATCGACTCCTAAAGATTTTTCTGATACCGATCCAGTCAAAGGCCTTCTCTAGTCCAGTTAAATCGATTCCTAAAGATTTTCCTAATGAAGACTCAGTAGAAGACATCCAAGATTCTCTCATCGTTACTGTTGAGGTAGTAATCGCCCCAGATTCTCTCATCGTTATTGTTGAGGTAGTAATCGTCCCAGATTCTCTCATCGTTACTGTTGAGGTAGTAATCGCCCCAGGTTCTCTCATCGTTACTTTTGAGGTAGTAATCGCCCCAGATTCTCTCATCGTTACTGTTGAGGTAGTAATCGCCCCAGATTCTCTCATCGTTACTGTTGAGGTAGTAATCGCCCCAGATTCTCTCATCGTTACTGTTGAGGTAGTAATCTCCCCAGGCTCTCTCATCGTTACTATTGAGGTAGTAATCATTCAAGGTTCTCTCACCGTCCCGTTGAGGTAGTAACCATCCCTGATTCATTCATCACCTTTTGAAGCTTCAGGCTCGATTCCTGTATCTCGCCAGGGCACGTCTGAAGAGTTTTTGAGATTCAATTCCTGTAACCAGTTAGGGCACATTTACACAAAGAGTCTGAAGACCAGCTCCTGTAACAGGCCAGGTAATCATTTTCTTTTTCAGGTACGCAAGTTCTCGCTAAGGAATCTCTTACGCGATCGACACCCAGATGGCATCTATAAGCCCATCCACCTATCCATCACCTCTCAACATGGCATCTGTAAGCCCATCTTCCTGTCCATCAATCTCCAAATGGCATCTGTAAGCCCATTCCCACCATCACACTGCTAACATGTGAGCGCAAATTTCTGGGCACTCTAGTGTTCAATCATCTTCCACCTTCGGATTACGAAAGGCACGTCAGCCAATCTACATCCTCAGGTCTAAGAAGATTGAACAGGGGCAACTGTTGTACCCCAAAATTTGCCCTCCCATTTTCTTCAAGATTTGCTAAGAGCATGTTTCAAAATCTCCCAAAGGTGGCACAGTTCAATGGCCTCCTAACAGTCAAAAACTAGGGTTTTGGTTCTGGCAAAGAAATTGAAGTTTCCAAGGGTCCAAACAAGTTCCACATGCCTATAAACATTGTCAAGCATCCTCATGCCAAGTTTCAAGACTCACAACACAAAATTGCACAGTCAAAAACCCTAATTGCTCAACAGTCAACTGCAGGGGCAAAATGGTCATTTGACAGTCAAAAGTCAATTTTTTTTGTCAACATCTTATTTTGAAGCCACAAACATCATTTGATCAATTCTTGATCATGATTCTCAAGGCATGGCTCAAAAAGTCTCAAGATGCAAAAGTTTCTATTTTTGGACAGTTGAAAAAGTCAACTGTAACTTGACCAAGGCATAACTTCCACATGGTTTATCAGAAAAATTCCACCCAAATCTCATTTTGAAGAGAATAACATTTCCTACAACTCATATTCACACTTCAAGTCCAAGAAATGCTCTCACAAAAAGTTATCAATCTCAACATTATAGGTCATTTTCAAAAGTCAACAAAAAGGCACTTTATGTCAAAGACCATAACTTGAGATTGGTAAATCAAAATGACATGGGACAAAAGGAATTGGTTAGAGGACTTCAAGAACTTTCCAAAATGTCCAAGAACATGATCAAAGCTTAAAAATTGAGCAAGATAGGCCTTGTGGAAGTTGGGAAATTTTTGGGAATTTTGAAAAGTCAACTTTGCTTCAAATGCCTCAAAATTGCTAATGGGCCTCAATTTCTTCCAAGAATCATCACCCAAAGTCTATGCACGATCCATTGACCCAAAGGGGAGTTATTTTCTTATTTTTAATTTATTAATTGAATTTTTAAACCTATTAATTCATTTAATTAAAATTAAATATGAGAAAAATACTAAACAAATGTTTTGGAATCTTTTTGTGCAGCATTTGCACTCTTTATTCACTCAAGATTTCGTGCACACTCAATAAGGAAAGGATCTTCAATGATTGGCATGAGAAAGGTATGAAAAAGATTGAAAAAGATTATGGAAGATCACAAATTTGAAAAGCATTTAAACATGGATTTTGGACTTGTTTTGTCAACCTAATTCACTCCACATATAAGCACAAACACAACCCTAATCAGAAGGACAAGAAAGCTGCGCCCAAGAACACCAAACAACTTTGCATTTTTTCACAAAATTCTCAAAACTGAAAACATACATAGAGCTCCTTTCAAGGCCTAAAAAGGATTCCAAACAATTGCTGTGACCTTCCTGAACGTGATTCAACACCTTTCCAAGCCCCATACATCCAGAATCGGTATAATGAAATCAAACTTTTCTTGAAATATTGAATGATCGTGTTTTGATTTCCAGGCCTTGTTCATACATTTTCATTATTGTTTTATACTAATATGATCATACTGAAGCTAATGGTGCCATTGAATTGAACTAATCTTGCTTGTATAGAAAGTTTCCATGGACATTTTTTAGGGTTTCAGGAACCTCGAATTGGGGTTTTACGCTTGAGGAAAAATTGGCCATCCTAACCAGTACCATTGAACTCAGAAACTCCAGACGAACTTAACCATACCATCGCGCTCAATTTATGACAAGGCCTGCTCTAATCGCTATTTTTGTATATTGTGGTTAGTGGGGGTTTAAAACCCCCGCTACTTGTTTGATATTTTTGCAGAAAAGAAGAAGATGATGCTTGCGTGTCTGGACGTGACTGGGAGATTCAAATCTTCGCGCTAATTTTTTTGTTTTACATCAATAGCATTTGTTTTCATATTTATTGATCAGGTTCCATTAAGTAAACAAAGAAATGCGCTTGGCCTGGTGGTTGTTGTGTTGTCACGCAGGCAATGGGACCTGGGTTCGATTCCCAGGTCCCCCCATTCATTCATATATTTTTTCCTAACGTGCTTCTATGCAGTATGTCCTCAAAGACCCACCATGCGCCTTCACCTCCTAGCTTGCCATGTGTCTCTAATGATCAATCTGAAGGCCATGGTATGAATTCCAGGATACGCGCTAGTCAACCATGCACACTCAAACGTGGAAAATTCAAACAGGCCTTTGACTCTAGTGGGCCAAAATTCCTCAAATAAGCCTCCAAATTGGGACAACCACCCCCCCATGTTTGCATTTTTCTTTCTCTCTTTTTATTCTTTTCTTTATTTATTTTAATTATATTAATTGTTTTATTTAATTCCATAAAATTAGTTTTATAACACAAAAATACAAAAAAATTAGAAAAGTCAAAAATAAAAAATATTTTTATTTATTATTTAATGCATTAATGTTTTTGTTGTAAATAAATTTGATAATTAATTTAGTTTTAAATTAGGGTTTTAACTTTAACATTTTTTCTTAAATAAATTAAAACACATAAAAATTAGGTTTTGTAGCATTTTACCTTTTTTCTTCCAAATAATTAAATTACCTCATCATCATTATTATTAATTCTTAATTAATTTGTAAATAAACTTGTCATTAAATAATTAGGTTAAATTAGGTCAAACTTAAACATTTTTCTTTAATAAATTAAAAACAATTTAGAACTAGGGTTTTTATTTAACTTTTAATTCCAATTAATTCTCTTTAAATTTTATAAATACAAAAACTCCAAAAAAATAACTTCTTTTCCTTATTGAATAATTTAATTAATTTGTAATTTCAATTTAATTTCTTTAAAGGGTCCAACGCCCTCACACTCGATTCTTATTTCTTTTCGCACATTTATTTTTATTTCTTTTGTGAATATAATGTATTTATCCCAAAGCCTTGTAATAGATAATTAGGACATTTACTTTCCGCACTTTTATTCAAAATCGGGTCTTTGTTTAATTTGGCGATGTAGACCCGCGCCTTGTAATAGCGTAGGACCTTTATTTTCCGCATTTTAATTCCCGCACCTTTTAACTGTTAATAATCACATGAAAGAATGTATGCTCTAATAAAATCAAAGCGTAGACCACCAAATGCATGACAAGACAAATATAACTGAAAATGACACACAATTCACACACCACTCCTAGGGTACGCCTCACTGTTGCCTTGACCCTCGAAACGTGGTCGTCGAGTAGAGGACGTTTTAGTAAGTCCTCATGTCCATGAACATGGCATGGGGGTAGCTTCTAAGGTGTCCTCCTATTGCTCTGGTGACCACACTGTCCCTAAACTCGAATTGACCCGAACACCTCCAACGGTGGTGCTACCTACCTCTCAATGGTGGGATGGCACTACCTCAAGGACATTTACACAGACTAATTCCTTAGGGTAGGTAGATGACTCGTAGATACTTGCTCTAATTCAAAACAAATCAAAAACTTCTTTTCACACCGACACTTTGCAAAAAGCTTTCAAAAACGACTTTTCAAACACTCTTGAGGACTGATACAAGAGTCGAACTGAAATTTTAAAAGAAACTTTTTCAAACTCACCCCCACACCTTGAAAAGCAAACAAACATTTTGAAAAAACAAATGAGCAAGTATCTAAGAGCCCATGGATAACCACGGATAGAAAGGGTGCTAACACCTTCCCTTTCTATAAATCTACCTCCCGAACCGAGAACTAATCTCAATAAGGAATTTTTCTGTGCTTTTGTCCTTTCCATATTGGAGAAAATAAAAGACGGTGGCGACTCTTGCTTCCGCGACATTTCGCGAACCAGCGTTAAACAGTCAGTTCCAGATCCACCGATCACATATGGGATAGGCCCCGGCATAGTAATCTTCAGAGGTACATACTTTGGATCGAGTGTAATCTTAATAGGTCTTTTGGAGACCTTGGAAAGATTGTCGGAAATGGTGATTATAGCAACATCATTGATTGGAGTAACAGGAGTAACATGAGTAACATGAGTTTTCTTGAAGAGGATTTCTTGATTATCCATCAGGCGTTGGATGTCTGACTTCAAAAATGGACAGTCGGATTGCAAGGTCGAACAAAGGTAACAATCTTTTTTGCAGCCCGGGAAAATTCCAGCTTTCAACAGATTCATCTTGATCATTGGCAATGGAGTAATTAAGTCATCAACAGCAGCAACATAAAGATCTTCTATAACAGCATGGACATTATGACCATGTTTTGGCATTGGAGAGGATATCACATTAGGCTTTTCGGGGGCATCAAACTCCACCTCCTTGGCATCTATTAAATCCTGGATCTTATTTTTAAGGGCCCAACAGTTGTTGGTGTCATGCCCCACACTGTCCGAATGATAGGCGCACTTTGCATTTGAATGATAGTAGGGAGAAGAGGTATTTGGGTTTTTCGGCGCCTCTTTCAAGTTTGTAAGGTTTAACTTTAACAGATGAGGGAGAACCTGAGAAGGTGTCATATTGATCCGGGTGAATTGCCGTGCAGGCCTCTCCACCCTGGCTTGGTTGGTTCTGGGTTGACTGCTTCGAGGTTGATCAACTATGGGATTCTGAATCATCACAGCCCCTACCGCTGGTCGGCGCTCAACTCTTCCTTGATTTCTATGGGAGTAAAAAACTGAGACATCTTTCTTGGCTAGAAAGGTTTTCTTGACGACAGCGGAAACAAATGTGTCCTTCTGAATTTTACCGCTCTTAATACCAGCTTCGACCCTTTCACCGGTCAGAATTAGCTCGGTGAACCCTGCAGATGAGCTCCCGATCAAGTGATTAAAGAATGGACCTGACAGGGTCCCCAAGAACATATCAACAAGCTCTCTTACAGAAAAAGGTGGCTGCACCCTTCTAGCCAAGTCCCGCCACTTCTGGGCATATTCCTTAAAGCCTTCATTAGGGACCATACCCATACTCTGTAATTGAGTACGAGTAGGTGCTAAATCTGTATTATATTGATATTGTCGGTAGAAAGCAGCAACCAAATCCTCCCAGTTATGTACATCAGATCTCTCAAGCTAATAGAACCAATCCAATTGCGTACCCGACAAACTATCTTGAAAAAAGTGGACCCACGGATCCTTATCAGAAGAGTGAGGTTGGATCTTTCTGACGTAAGACCGCAGATGCATCTTCGGACAAGACAAACCATCGTATTTAGCAAATGTAGGCACCTTGAATTTAGGGGGAATCACAATCCCATCAACCAACCCTAGCTCCTCGAAATCCAGTCCAGGCACTCTTTCTACCTCCATGGCTTCCAAACGCTCCTCCAGATTCTTATACTTATCGTCTACCAGAGGATACTGCTTCTCAGAGTAATCTTCATCCTCTTCTTCAGACTCGGAGGGCACTGCAACTCCCTTTCCTTTGCCAATCCCTTCATCAGACGTCGAGGGGAAATCTAGGACCCTTCTAGCCTAGTTCTCAAACCTTCTTCCCATAGTAGCTACACTCACTCTTTTCTTTTTCTTCTTTTCTTTTTCCTTTTCTTTCTCTAACAGTGATTTAAGATCCTCTTGACCCTTTGCCAAGGTCATGAGGAGTTGTTGGAACTGTGAATTCTGCGCCTGTAGATCTTTGACCGTCTGCTCTATATCCATCTGGCTGAAATAAACAACAGAGAGATAAGGAAACCTAGTGTGAAGACCTGTTTATGCATATGATGAATGATATGTATTCATGTAATGCATTCAAGGATTCAGAAATTCAATTTTGTTGTAAACAAAAAAGAACGCACGTCATATTAATAGAATTGTTAGTACATGAATGCCCCATGGGCAAAATAATACAAAGTTCTAGGGTAAAAAGACGTTGCGCATCCTCTTCGGTGCGATGTAGGTGTTGAGAGTCTGCTCTTCATGAAGTCGACGAGTAAGTTCCAAAACCTTCTTCTCACTGGTGTAGAAGCTGGCTTCAAAAGTATTCCGTTCTTCCTTGAGTTGTATCCAACTCTTTTGCAAATCTTCCAATGATGTTGGCATGTCAGGATGTAAGAGGGTGTATAGAACCTCTCCTTCCATAACAGGCTCTTTGATCATAGGCGGAATGTAGGGGTAAGGCATCATAAGACTCTGGGCGCGAGTTCGTACCCACTTGAGGTAAGGCTCAAGGGGGATGGAATTCTTGTGCCCCAGTGTCTTACTGTCCACTTTATTGGGCATCCTCCAAGCTCGGATAAACCTTTGTCGAAGTCCTTGAGCATCATTGTCGAAGTCAAAAACCAAGTCTTGAATCAGCATGTCATGAGGGCCATCCCTTCGGGCATACCCAAATTGTCTCAGAGCTAAACAGGGGTTATAGGCAATGCCTCCCCTAATGCCGAGTAGTGGGACATTAGGGAATTCCCCATAACGATTAATGATGATGACATTTTCTCTGGACCGAGAACACCAATGAACATCAGAATGCGTAAGAGTCATCAATCGTTGTGACCACCTCAAGCCTTTCTCATTCTTCAAGACTGATTGGGGAAGGTGAGAAATAAACCACCTTGCTAGAAGAGGAGTATAACACATGATAACACCTCTTTTCCTCATTGTTCGTGTGTGAAATAAGTGGAGGATATCCCCAAGCAATGTAGGCACATGATTTCGAGATATGAAAATATTAACAGTATTCACATCTATAAGCTGATCAGAGTTTGGGAACAAGACCAACCCATAGATGAGAAGTGCTACAATCTCCTCAAAAGCTTGCAGATCTAGAGAATTCCAGCAGTCTTGTGCCTTCTCAAACAGAAACTTTACCAAGAAACCCTTGACACCACTTTTGGTTTCCCAATGACCTTTAATATCAGATGGTTGCAAGTGTAAGGCTTGAGCAACATATTTATGCTTTGGTTCTCTTTCCGTACCGTTGTAGGGTAGTTGATGGAGAATAGGAATCCTCAGGAGTTGAGAAAATTCCTCCAAAGTGGGCACTAGTTGGTAATCAGGAAATGTAAAGAAATGGTGTAGGGGGTCAAAGAACTGGAAGAGAACTTTCACCATGTCTTCTTCAATGTTGGAATTGACCAAGTTGATAAGTCTACCATGTCTTTCACTGAAGAGAGAATTCTCTAGAATCTTGGAAGCAAGCTCCTTGAGTTGAGGAGGGATTCTCACAAGGTTGACCTGGATTGTTTTTCTGCAGAGTGATTCTATAACCTACAAAACAGGAACGAAGATGAAGATCCAAACCCTTGAAATGGTTAGTGGATGCATATGATGCTTTATGATGTTCATGATGCATGCACAAGTATATGTACAGACAAGTCACACAAGATCCTAGTTTCAGGCTTGCATGGGGTTTCATAGGTAGGTACCCTCTTGAAGTTAGTTGGCTCAACCTGTCCTATAAATACTAACCGGGTTCTAAGGAGCTCAATATCACTGGATTATTTCCTGTGTTCATTGTTTCAGTTTAGCCACTTAACTGGCGACGGAAATATTCCAAGAAAATAACCCTCAATGAGTGTAGTATCGAGTATCTACCAACTTCGGACTGCACCAAAGCCGGTCATCTCACTACCCCTAAAACTGCCAAGATGGTCAAGTAAAGGTTCTAAAAGTTCATTAGTGCTTCATGACATCACTCAACGGCCCCGTATTCTCTTTGATTGACTCAAAGGATCCCGGTACCCACAAATATGTCACACTAATATAGCTATTGCTTCAACCATGTCGGTATACCCCGCACAGTTTCCACAACGTATTGCTATTTACCTATGAATGTTTCCAAAATCCGGGTAGAGGATTTCAAACCCAAACAATAGAACCAAGTGTAAAGAAATCAAAGAAAACAAGGTAAGCATGTAAAGGTGATCTAAACCCTAAGGTAACCCCACTTTTAGAATATTCCCCAGCAGAGTCGCCAGTTCTGTGATACGGTGGGAGAACTGACTTGAGGTTTTGCATTTGTGTTCGCAAATGTTTCGGTTTAGCAAGAGTCACCACCAACTTTTTATTTTATCCAAAGGAAAGGTCAAAAAACACAGGAAAGACCTTTGAGATGTTTTCTTGGGTTCGGGGGGTATATTATGAAAAGGAAAGGTGCAAGCACCCTTTTCATCCATGGTTATCCACTGGCTCTTAGTTACTTGTTTAGATTACTTGCTTTTGCTTTTCAATTGTTTGAAATGGTGCTTTGTGTGTGGTTTTGAAAATGTTTTGAAAAGAGGCCATCATTGTGGCAACCTTTGTAATGATTCTTGTTTGAATGTATACAAACGTGTTTGTCTTTTGAAAAGATATTTCAATGTTTAAAAGTTTGTTTTGGGAAATGTTTTGAAATTGTGTTGTGATGTGTTTTTGAAATTAGCAAGGATGATTTGCAAGTTTGATCAAGTAACTAGAAGTTGTCTACCCTATCTACTCAAGATTCTTTCCTACACATTTTTAACCCTTTTGACAGTGTTGTTTTACCATTGCATTTGGTAAACAACCTTGTATTAGGATGTTAAACGAGACAGGCACGGGTCATCGTATGACCATGATAGCAATATTGCTAAGTATCTTTACCAAGTTTTTGAGGGACTAGATCATTTTTGTATAGGCAACCAAGATAGCGTCATCGAGGGACTATGATCTTTTTGTTTTGTTTTGTTTTGTTTTTCCAAGATACCTAGCATGCATCCCATGACCATTTTAAAGGCAACAAGTGGATGAAACCCTAGGGGTACACGTGTGCATTGTGTTGTCATTTTCATGCATTTTTGTCTTGTGTTAGTCAAGCTATTTGTTGATTTTAGATTTTTGCATACAAACCCTAATTTTTCTATCATGGCATATTTGAAAGCAATAAATGCGTAAAAGTAATCTAAGCTTATTACAACATGATATGGGGAGGGGGATACAAATTTGGATAGGGGATATTTGCAAGAAATTGAAACCCTAAAATTATTACAACCATATTGAATTCTTTGTATCAAATAAATAAGCAATATTTAAATAAACAATTTAAATATAAATATGCAAAATGTTATAAATATGTAAAAAATGTTTTTATTTATTTTTTATGTGTGTAAAAATATAATATTTAATGTATTAAAAAAGAAATAAAAGATTATTTTTATCAAGGGTAAAAACCCTAATTTTCTTTAAGAAATTATATATATATATATATATATATATATATATATATATATATATATATATATATATATATATATATATATATATATATATATATATATATATATATATATATATATATATATATATATATATATATATATATATATATATATATATATATATATATATATATATATATCATTCATGTACAATAAAATAAAATAAAATATATACAAAATAAAAATATATTTATAAAAAATATTATCTAAGTATAAATAATAAAAAATAAAGGTATACTATTTTTTATGTATTATTTTCAAGTTTTCATTAAATAAAATAAAAGTATATATTAATTAATAATTATTTTCATGTTAGAAAAATAAAATAAAAATACAAAAATAAATGTGAAAATTTATAAAAATATTTTTGGTATTTTTTATGTTTAGAAAATAATAAAATAAAATCAGAAATGAAAAATAAATACAAAAGTACAAAAATATGAAGAAATGGGCCAAAGGGTGCAGTCAGCAAGGCAGGGGGTGTAAAAAGTGAACCAAGCCAAAGCCCAGCCCATTGAACTTCATCTTCAACCTTTGTCAAACAAAAACGCGCACTCTGTACAAATGTCCAGATCCTGCATACGTGCTCTAATGCAAAAACTCATAACACCAAAATTATAGCATTTTTCAAGACAATTTCAACCATATAAGAAACTTAATCTAACTCTCAAAGACCAGAGAGAATTTCTCTGTTCCTAATTTCTGACCTAACTTTTTCAGGAAGTTTATGAATCAAATTCTCTCAACACGTTTAACTTAAATAAAATCTAAGCATATGTACAGCTTCAGGGCTATGAGTACTACATTTTTTATTCACAAACCTAAGCCTAATGATTCCTAAATAGAGAGATATGAAGTTGACAAAAACCTGTTTCAGATGAACTCGTGTATGGAAATGTGGAGCTTTTCAGTGAGACCTGAGGTACTTAGGAGCTTGCCTGAACTTCCTCTGACCTTCCCCAATGCCTAGTTTGCTTTGGATTTGCTTGAACAAGCTTGTAGAACTCAACCTGCACAAGCTGAAAACAGAAATGGTGAAGCTTGCAAATGGAGTTACAGTCAGTGTCTAATGGTTGGGATAGCTTGGATAGGTTATATAGAATGTGTTTGAACAGGTTTGAGGCAAAACGCACGAGTGGTTTGTGTGATGGATGTGAATCTACAGGGAGTGCCCTGTTTTGCAAGAAGAATGTGATTTGGTGTTTTGGAAGGCTTGAGGGTTTAACAATTCGTGTTTCTGGCTCAAGGAAATGCACAAAACTTGTTTTGAATGTTGGCAAGAGTTAATTATATTAGATGCTCATGTTATGGCTTTTTGGCAAGTTTCTTGTATTTTAAGCAAAAATATCAAGTGGTACGAGACAGGCCTGTACAGGCTATCTACCACCTTATACTTTATGATCTTGGCCCCCTCAGTTTGTGGATAATGTTTGCTGTACAAGATTTTGTTCAAGGCTCAAGAATGCAATTTGACATAAAGCAAATTTGACAAAAATGGCAATGTTGCCTTTTTGCTATTTTTGGTTTAATCTCATGTGTAATCCTCCCATGATCAGAACAAAGCCTTAAACCAATGGATTTGCATTTAATTATTTAGTATGAAAGGGTTTAGGGACCTGTAATCAAGTACAAACAATGCTGGATGGAAGTTGCAACTTGTATCAACATGAAAATGCCATGGATCAAAAGTGAGTTTTTTCCAAATTCAAACCTTAGATTCTCCCTAACCACAAATGATTTTGGAGAGTTCTTGGACATTTTGGAAATCTTGTAACATGCTCTATAATCCATCTTTGAAATGAATTTTGAGATTCCAAGTGGAACTATGTGAAAAATTGTTATGAAGATAGGTCAAAATCCTGCCTAAACTAGGGCAAAATTTCACTAAGTTAAAAGTTTCATGGACCCTTGTTCCAAAAATCATAACTTGAGATCCAAGCTTCTTTTGGGAAAAATTTGTGATTAAAAGTTGTAGATTTTGTGGATGACTACAACTTTCATGTTGGAAGTTTTGTTTGAATCCAATTGAATCATGGTGAAAATGTTGGGCAAAGTTAGGAAAAAATAAGAAAATTTCATAACTTAGAAAAATTCTAAGTTATGAAAATTTTCAATCTTAAACCCTAATTTGAAAAATTAGGTTTCTTGATGAACAAGTTTCATGTTTTAACACATCTTGATGAAAAATGACCCTTGGCACTTGATTTTGACCAAAAAATCAAAGTTTGACTTTTTAATGTACAGTCAAATTTTGATCAGTTGACTGAAAAATTCATCTGTCAATCCAATGCTTTTGAGATTTTTGAACCTTGTGAATAGGTCAAGATGATGCCCTTGAGTTCTTGAATCCATGCTTGAACCCAATTTTCCATTGGCTTGTTTAAAAATCAGAAATTGCCCTTATACAATCAAAACCCTAAAAATGACCATTTTGCCTTTTTGATGATCTGATCAAATTTCTTGAGGAGTTGTGGTCCAAACTTGATCAAATGGTTCATATGAGTCTATAATGTTGATGTGGATAAAAAATTATGAGGTTTGACTGTAAATTGGCCACAATTGACTTTTTCCCCAATACAACTGATTTCTAGGTCAACTGTCCAATTGACTGGGTAAAAATTTGATTCAAGGCTTGAAACTTGGTAGAGGAAATTCTTGTAAGTCCAACATGAAGTATGAAAGTCACATTGAGCATTGAAAGTCCAAAAATCCCTGTGCAAACTCAAACCCTAATTTAGGTCATCAGTGCAAGGAGATGTCTTGAGCAGAGCGAACCCTAATCCTGTCTAGAGTTCAAGGAGTCTTGTGAGGGGAAATCTTGATAGAATGAGAGGGCAAATTTTGGGGTACAACACCGGGGGTGGTCATCCCTCAAAAATTCAAGGTCCCTATCTTTGCTAAATTTGATGGGGTCTCTTGTCCCAAACATCATATGAGGTCGTATGTTCGAAAAATCTCACCTCATATTGCTGACAGGAAATTACGGGTCCATTTCTTTCAAGAAAGTTTAGCTGGCACTCTACTAGAATGGTTCTATCAGCTGGAGGGAACCAACATTCACACATGGGAAGAATTGGCTTTTGCTTTCTACAAGAAGTATCGATATAATGCTGACCTAGCGCTGACTCGTATACAATTGCAAAACATGTCCATGGGCTCAAATGAAGGGTTCAAGGAGTATGCACAAAAATTGAGGGATTTATCTGGAAGGGTGCAACCTCCTTTGACTGATTGGGAAATGGTAGATATGATCATGGGCACTCTGATAGGCCCATTCTTTAATCAATTGATTGGAAGCTCATCATCTGGTTTTACAGAGTTGATTATGACTGAAGAAAGAGTGGAAAGTAGCACTAAAAGTGGGAAGATTCCAATGGCTACATCTTCTAATACTGTGAAGAATCCCTTCATTGGTAAAAAGAAGCCAATGTTGTCTATGGTCGGAAAGGCCATAATAAAAATGACCGCCATCAGTCTGTGGGAGCGGTATTGATCTCTAATCCGGTGCTTGTTCAACAACAACTATAGGGAAACCAGCATAGGTCAGACGTTATGATGAGGCATTTTACCAGGATTAATATGCCATTGGCTCAAGCATTGCAACATTTGTTAAAGGCTGAACTCATAACACTCCGAGATCCTTCTCATAATCCCAACACATCTTCTCCAAAGTAAAATCCAAATGCGAGGTGTGCCTATTGTGATACGGTGGCAGAATCGACTGTTTAATACTGGTTTGCATTTTGCGTTTTTTGTTCGCAAAATGTCGCGGTAAGCAAGAGTCGCCACCGACTTTTATTTAATCCAATCTTGGAAAAGGAAAAAGAACAGAAAAAACCTTTTTTCGAGATATTCTGAGTACGGGGGGTAGATTATAGAAAGGGAAAGTGTTAGCACCCTTTCTATCCGTAGTTATCTACGGGCTCTTAGGTACTTGCTCATTTTTCAAATTGCTTATGTGTGTTTGTCTTGAAAATGTTTTACTTCGTGATAACCCTTGTATCAGTCCTTAAGGATGTGACGAAGTTTGTTTTGAAAATTTGTTTTGAAAGGTGTTTGTGTGAAAAGTTTTCATTGAGCAAGTACCTACTAGCATCTACTTACTCAAAAGAAGATCGTTTTTGTTCTATTTCCTTTAGACAACGCTATCCTACCATTAAGGAGTAGGTAGCACCATTGTTGGCATTGTAAGGGACATTCGAAATGGAGGTACGGTCACAAAAGCAATGTTAGGACACCTTAGTAACCATCCTAGAGTCCTAAAGATCTTTTCCAAGGCAACAATCAAAAGGTTCATTTTTTGATCTTTTGGGACATAGAGGATAACCACTAAAACATCCTATGCTTCATGACCGTTTACCAAAGGCAACCGGAGTGAGAGTATACCCTAAGAGTGAGCATGTGCAAGTGTGCTTTTTCAGTTAATTTTATCTTTGCACATTAGGGTTTTCTAACTGTTTTCATTTTTCATGCATTCTTGCCATACAATCCTATTAGCCATACATCTAACAGTTTAAGATTGCGGAAATTAAAAGTGCGAGGAAGTAAAACCTAGCTATTACGAGGCTTCGGGGAGGGGGATTAATTACATAACCAAAAATCAGGGATTTAAAGCAAGAAATAAAACCCTAATTTAACTATTACAAACCCTGAAAAGTTACAAAATAATGGAAAAAAATAATTAACAAGCGCGCGACAAATTAAATGCAAGGACGGTAATTAATAACTCAAAACCCTAATTGAGAGAAAGAAATTTTTGTTCTTGTGAATTTTTATTTGAGAAAACATTTAATTGCAAATTAATTAAACCTAATTTCTAATTGTTTTTAAATTATGAACGAAATTAAATTAACCTAATTTCCTAATTTAATTAATTAATTTATTATTAAAAGAAGCTTTTTGTATTTTTTTTGATTTGTTTGTTTTATGATTAATTAAAAAAAAAATTTTTTTTTGGTGAAAAATAAATAAACAAAAATAATTAAAACAAAAGAAAGAAATAAAGAAGAGAAAAAGAATGGGCCTGGATTGATGAAGCAAATTGGGGGTGTATGCTGAACTTCTGAAGCCCAGAAGGATGGCCTAGAGTCTGGCGCCTGATCCAATGAGACCATCTTCTGGGGACTCATGGTGGACCTGTGTATGCTGGCGTTGGATCTGGTGAATTCAGAGGATAAGATCAGAGGACGCGTGATGATCCTTAGAAGGTGAGATGTGCTGGATCTGGCTGGAGATGGATCCAGAGGATGATGATCCTCAGAAGGTGAGGTGTGCTGGATCTGACTGGAGATGGGTCCAGAGGATGATGATCCTCAGAAGGTGAGGTGTGATGGATCTGGCTGGAGATGGATCCAGAAGATGATGATCCTCAGAAGGTGAGGTGTGGTGGATGTGGCTGGAGATGGATCTATAGGATGAGATCAGAGGGCGCTTGATGATCCTCAGAAGGTGAGGCGTGCTGGATCTGGTGAAAATAATGGAGAAAATGCCAAAAGCTCACGCCTGGGATCGAACCCAGGACATGAGCTTCTGACTTCCTTCCTCTGACCAATTGCGCTGGATGTCTCAATTGTTAATATAATAATGAACATATAATATATTGGAAAACAAGTTAGTGGCCAAAAAATGCGCCAGAATTCAAACCAGCCAGTCAGGTTGTGACACGCTATTGTCTTCTTCCCTGTCCGTTGTTTTAGGTAAGACACTTTTACCTACGGCAGTTTTGCTGTAACTATAAACCTATATTATTCAATAATCAAGCACACGCAATATAAATTCATTTGGGGACTGTTGTACCCCAAAATTTGCCCTCCCATTTCATCAACATTTTCTCACCACAAGACCCTTGGAGCTCAAGATCAAGTTAGGGTTTGCTCTGCTCAAGACTTCTCCTTGCACTGTTGACCCAAATTAGGGTTTGAGTTTGCACAAAGATGTTTTGACCTAAAATGCCCAAAATGACTTTCATGCTTCATGTTGGACTCACAAATTTATCCATACCAAGTTTCAAGCCTTGATTTCAATCTTTGCCCAGTCAATTGGACAGTTGACCTAGAAATCAGCTGTATTGGGGAAAAAGTCAACTGTGGTCAATTGACAGTCAAACCTCATGATTTTTGACCCACATCAACATTATGAACTCATATGGACCATTTGATCAAGTTTGGATCACAATTCCACAAAAAATTTGATCAGATCACCAAAAGGGAAAAATGGTCACTTTTAGGGTTTTGACTGCACAAAGGCAATTTTTGACTGTTTGACCTAGCCAATGGCAAACCAAGCTCACATATGGACTCAAGGACTCAATGGATTGGTCTTGACACATTCAACAGGTTCAAAAGATCCCAAATGCACAAGATTGACAGATGAATTTTCCAGTCAACTGAGCCAAAATTGACTGTATACTGAAAAGTCAAACTTTGACTTTTTGGTCAAAATCAAGTGTCAAGATTCATTTTTCATCAAAACATGTCAAATTATGAAACTTGGTCATCAAGAAATCAAAAATTACAAATGAGGGTTTAAAATGAAGAATTTTCATAACTTAGAAATTTTCTAAGTTATGAAAATTCCTAATTTTTTCCTAACTTTGTCCCATTTTTTCATCAAGATACATTTGGATTCAAACAAAACTCAAAACATGAAAGTTATAGTCCATTGCAAAATCTACAACTTTGATTCACAAAGTTTCCTCAAAAGAAGCTTGTAGCTCAAGTTATGATTTTTGGAACAAGGGTGCAAAACATTCTTAGAAAAATTTTGACCTATTCTAGGCAGGAT
Source organism: Vicia faba (assembly GCA_948472305.1). Lineage (NCBI taxonomy): Eukaryota > Viridiplantae > Streptophyta > Magnoliopsida > Fabales > Fabaceae > Vicia > Vicia faba. Next base: position 632,591,982 of record OX451735.1, on the reverse strand, counting down.
TTTTGCCCAACTTCATGGCCACTTTTCATATGCTTCCACTTGTAATTTCAACTTGCATTACAAATATGGATTGTAGTACACATTCCAAGCTTTCCAAATTGTCCAAGAACTTCTCAAACACCCTTGTGGTTAGGGAGAATCGAATTGGCAAAGTTGGGCAAAAGTCACTTTTGTTCTTGACCAATTTCATGTTCATAACATTGCCATTTTCAAGTCAGCATGTTCCAAGCTAGATTACAGGCCTCTAATCTCATTTACACTCAATAATTTAATGCATATCCTTTGTTTTCAAGTCTTACTTTGTGTGTTTAACCATTACATACAAGATTGAGCCATAAATGGAAAAAGCATTTTAGCCATTTTGATAAAGTTACACTTTATGTCAAGTTTACAATCTAAGAAGTACAAAGCAAATCTCTGAGGCACAAATGTGTGTACATATCCCACTGATCAAGAACAAACTTTGCAGCATGTTTAGGGGGCCTGCATAAGCTTGTAACCTAACTTGGCATTTTTGACTTAAGAAGGAAGAAACTTGGCATTTTGAACAACAACACACATTCCTGTCAAGACAAGCCTAAACAAACTTCATGAGCACTTTCCAAACATCAAACCAAGTATGAAACACGACCAAACCATCTCTCAAACCTCCATATACAGAAAAACACAGTTTTGTGGCAAAACAGGGCATAGGCTGCAGTTTGAATCCCACAGTCCATTCCTATCGTGCGTTTTGGCTGAAACCTTTTCAAACACACTCCCTAACATCCATTGAAGCTATTCCAAGCATTAAACTGGAACTGTAACAGCCATAGCCAAGTGTGCCATTTTCATTTTTCATCTGTGCAGGTTGACTTCTGTAGCTTGATTCAGAAGGATTCAGAGCAAGCCAAGCATAGAGGAAGCATCCCTGGACCTCAAGCAAGCTGTACAAGTCCTCACACTGCATTAGAAGTTCCTCCATTGTTGCACACGATTCAAGCTGAACAGGTAAGTTTTTGAACTTCTATCTCTCTATCCAGGCATAGTTAGGCTTAAGTTTGTGAAGAAAGCATGTTCTAATCATAGCCCTGAAGCCATCTATATAATTACTTTTCATTTATATTATGTGTGCTGAGAGAATTTAGGGCATGAACATTGACAAAAACTTAGGTCAGAAATTGGGGGAGAAGAAATTCTCTCTCATTTCTGAGAGTTAGATCAAGTTTTTTATATGTATGAACTCGTGACATGATGCTCTATAATGTTTGTGTTGTGAGTTTTTGTTAAAAGTCAAGGAATCAAGAGATGGAGGAAGGGCGCACGTTTTTTGTTTGAATCTGTCTAGAGGTTGAAGAAAGAGTTGACTTGGGCTGGGCCTGAGTCAACCTGCTTTTTGCACCCCTTTTTTCAATTTGCACCCCCCTGGCCCATTGAATGATATATTTGTCATTTTTGACTTTTTCTTTTTGTTTCTGATTTGTTATTTTTTGTTAAAATATAAAAAACATAAAAAATATTTTTTCACCTTTTTTTTTTGTATTTATTAGGCATTTATTTGTTTTAATTTGATATATGCATGTAAATAAATATATATATACTCTTTTATTTTAACCGTAAAAAAAAAATACAAATACATTTTTTTTTTATTTTCTGATTTTATTTTATCTTATCTTTTTGAAAAATTTTTCTAAAAAATATACTTTTTTTATATAAATAATAAATATTTTTATTTTTTGTATATATTTAATATATTTAGTAAACAATATAAATACTTATCTATCTTTTATTAAATATTTAGGATAAATACAAAAATAATACATTTTTTCATTTTATTAATATTTAACCTCAAAAATACTTTTTTACAATATACTTCCTTTTTATTTATTTTTTGTACATAATTAATAAATATTATATATGATAAATAATAAATATTATTTATTTGTAAAAATTAGGGTTTTGCCCTAAACATGAAAATATTCAAAAATTAACTTTTTTTATTATTTTTATTTCACTTGTAAATAATTATATACACTTACACAAATACATTTACACATACACATTTGTTTATTCTTGTACATTTGATACATATTACATTTGAGATCGCAATTCGATTTGGTTGTAAATATTGGACACTACTCTCCTATTAAGTCTCATCCCCATTTGAACATTTGTACCCCCATTCCCATGATTACTTTGTAATAACTTAGGACTTTAAATTCCGCATTTTAAAGATTTCTAAATATGCCATGATAGACTTAGGGTTTGTATGTAAAAATCAAATAACAAATAGCTTGACCTAATTCCAAGATAACAAAGCATGAAAATGGACAACACCAATCACACTTGCACCCCTAGGGTTACTCCACTTGTTGCCTTCAATAATGGGCCATGTTGCATGTTGAGTGTCTTTGGCAAAACAAAACAATGTCAAATGATCATAGTCCCTCGATGACGCTTTTGAAAGTTGCCTAAAAATGATCAAGTCCCTTAAAGGAAAAATTGCCAAAGACACTTGGCACCATTGCAATCATGGTCTAAACAATGACCCGCGCCCGTCCCGTTAACATCCTAACACAAGATTGTCCACCAAATACAATGGTGGAACAAAATTGTTAAAAGGGTTAAAACATAGGAAAGATCTTTGAGTAAATTTAGGGGTAGACAAAACTCTTAGTTACTTGATAAACTTGCAAAACACACTTGCCTACTTTTCAAAATCCACATCACAGTACACTTTCAAAAACATTGAAAACTTTTCAAAAGATAAGTACAGCTTTGTATACATTCAAACATGGATCATTACAAAGGTTGCCACCACAAATGGCCTCTTTTCAAAACATTTTCAAACCCACGCACAAAGCACCATTTCAAACAATTGAAAATCAAAGACAAGTGATCTAAGCAAGTAACTAAGAGCCCATGGATAACCATGGATAGAAAGGGTGCTAATACCTTCCCTTTCTATAAACTACCCCCCGAACCCAAGAAAACATCTCAAAGGTTTTTGCTGTGCTTTTTAACCTTTTCTTAGGATAAAATAAAAAGTCGGTGGCGACTCTTGCTCAACTGAAACATTTGCAAATACAAACGCAAAACCCAAGTCAGTTCTCCCACCGTATCACAGAACTGGAGACTCTGCTGGGGAAAACTTAAAAGTGGGGTTACCTTAGGGTTAGATCATTTGCTTGTTTTCAATTGCTTGCTTTGTTTGATTTTATATTTGTGGGCTTTGCATCGGAGTTTCATAGATCCTAACCCGGATCTGGGGAATACCCTTTTAGGTAGCATAAGCTGTGAGGGACCTGTCCGGCGTAGACCGACATGGGTGAAGCAGTGGTTACATTGGTGTGACACCTTGGTCTGTACCGATATCCCTTGTGTTGCAACAAGGAGAATATGGGTCTTCTAAGGAGTCATTAAACACCAACTGACCTTAGAACCCTAAATTGACCCAACTTGGCCATAGAACAGTAGCAATATGCTACACTCATTGAGGCTAAACTCTCGCGATGGTTCTGGCCGCAAGAAAAGATTGCGATGCTGGAGTTATGACCGATTGAGGGTAGTCAATGATATTGAGATCCTCTAGAACCCGGTTACTTTTGATAGGACAGGTCTTAACCAACGAAACTAAAAGAGGGTAATACCTAAACTTCATGCTGGCCTAAACCCTAAGGGTTGTCTTGTTGACTTGTGTGCCTTATCATGCTTGCCTTTGTGAATACTTGTGGTGTGCTTTATCATAACATCATACCATCATACCATTGCATGCATCCTGCATAAGGATTGGCCCATTTCAAAGACAAGAGGGTTTTATATTTGCTCCATTTTGTAGGATATCATGATGCCCGTGCGTAGGAATACTATCCGGCTCAACTTTGTTCAATCACCTACTTTGCTCAAGGAGTTGGTTGATAGGATTCCAAACACTACTTCCTTCATCAAGAGGCATGGTTCTCTTCTCGGTTTAGTCACTTCAAAGTGGGACCAACAACTGATGAGTGTCCTGGTCCAGTTTTTTGATCCTCTGTATCATTGCTTCACCTTTCAAGACTTCCAGCTGGTCCCTACCCTGGAAGAATTCTCTGATTTGCTTGGTATCCCTGTTTTGGAACAAACTCCATTCACTGGTTGGGAGAAGACTCTTAGGCCTGAAGAGATTGCTGCAGCTTTTCCCTTGACCAAAGAAGAGGTAATGGCTAACTGGGAGACTAGAAGTGGAGTTAAGGGCTTTTTGGCTAAGTTTCTGATTGGCAAAGCTAACAGTTTCTGGAATGACTTAGACTTCAAGGCATACGAAGACATTCTGGCTCTCTTAATCTATGGTCTAGTATTGTTTCCAAATCCTGATAACTTTGTCAATGTCGATGCCATAAGGATCTTCATGTCTCGGAACCCTGTACCCACTCTCTTGGGTGATATCCTGCAACAGCTCTATGCTCGTACTGCCCGAAGATGGGGAAATCTGTGGTGTTGTGCTCCTTTGTTAGTGAGGTGGTTTATTTCGCACCTCCCTAAGTTCGTGCTGAAGAATGAAGAAGGAAAAGGCTGGGCTCATAGGTTAATGTCTCTCACTGATAATGACATCATTTGGACTCTCAGAGGTTTGGATGAGGTAGCCATTATTGACCGTTGCGGAGAATATCCTAATGTTCCATTGATCGGTACCCAGGGAGGAATCTCTTATAATCCATGTTTAGCTCTCCGTCAGTTTGGAAGATCCAGAAGAGCAGGGCCTCATGAGATGTTGGTGCCTCACATCAGTTTTGAGTTTCAGGTAGACAGTGACGAGTTGCACCGTAGATTCATCAAGGCTTGGGACAAAATTCACAAAGCTGACCCACATGAGTTGGGATCGAAGACTTCTCTACCAATGAAACCCTACTGCAGATGGGTCCGCATCCGTGCTCAGAAGTTAGGTATGCCATACGAAGCTGTCAGGCCTATCATTCTTGAATTTCCTGATGAAGACGAGGTTCCTCCAACTGTCCTCCCTCCTCAGATACCCACTGATGTTGATACACTAAAAAGATCTTGGGCGCAGCTACAGGAAGAACGGGATTATTATCGGGAAAAGTTCAACGAACAGGAACAAAAGATCCAGAAGCAGACTAAGCAATTGGAGGAGGAGCAGATCCTGAACGACTATATCCGTACTGAGAAGAGGAGGCCATGGGAGCCCTGATGGGCTTTGGATGTTTCTTTTACAGCTTTTATTTCCTTTTCAGTATTTTCATTCTTGTAATTCCTAAGGGAAAATTGTTGAACAATTTAAAATTTGAATCTAATGAAGTGTGTTTCCTTTTTGTCTACAAAGTTGAATCCTGATTGTCTTTGAAAACATAAATCATACGCATCTCATTGCATCATATGCATAACAGGTACCCTTTATTCTACAGGTTGCTTAATCGTCTTCGCTGTTTATTTCAGCACTCAATCATCATGTCTTCCGAGCCTACTACCGAACAAGCTATCAAGACCCTCCAGGCCCAGAACGCCCAGTTTCAAGAGGTGGTCATGAGCTTAGCCCAGGGTCAACAGGAGTTGAAGACTTTGCTCTTGAAGAAGAAGAAGAAGAAGAGGACTGCGTTGTTTAACACTGGACGGAGGTTTGGGAATACACTGCAGAATGAGGCTGATCAGGCTACTTCCTCTGTAGGGAGGGATAGTCCCCAAGAAGGAAGGGTTCCTAGTCCTGCGGTCTCCGACAACGAGACAGATTACAACGACGAACAGTACCCTCCTACCGAAGACAGGTACAAGCAACTAGAGGACCGTTTAAGTGCCATGGAGGTTCAACATATGCCGGAGCTGGATTTTGGAGATCTAGGTTTATCTTCTGGGGTGGTGACCCCACACAAGTTCAAGGCACCTGCCTTTGCGAAGTACGACGGGGCTTCCTGTCCTAAGCTGCATCTCAGATCGTATGTAAGGAAGATCCAACCTTACACTGCAGACAAGAACCTATGGATCCATTTCTTTCAGGATAGCCTTTCGGGGTCTCAACTCGAATGGTTCTATCAGCTGGATGGAGCCAGTATCCGAAACTGGGAGGACTTGGCTACTGCATTTTATAAGCAGTATCAGTATAATTCCGACCTCGCTCCCACGCGTACCCAACTCCAGGGTATGTCACTGGGGACGTGCGAAGGTTTTAAGGAGTATGCGCAAAAGTGAAGGGACCTGGCTGGAAGGGTGCAGCCACCTTTGACTGACCGTGAACTTGTTGACATGTTCCTGGGGACCCTGTCTGGTCCGTTCTTCAACCATCTGATTGGAAATTCTTCTGTTGGGTTTACAGATTTGATCTTGACTGGTGAGAGAATAGAAGCTGGTATCAAGTCGGGGAAGATACAGAAAGGTGCCTCCTCGAGTACTGAAAAGAAGCCCTTCAAGAAGGAAGCCAGTGCTGTTTATGGTCCAAGGAGACAAAATAAGCCGGAACGCCGCCAAGCTGTCAATGCGTTGGTAATTTCAAAGACTGCTGCTGCTCCTCAGCAGTATAACCAACCAAGGGGTGAGAGACCCAAAAGGCAATACACTCGGCTCAGTATGACCCTGTCTCAGATTTTGCCGCAACTGCTGTCAACCAATCTGGTAACTGTCAAAGAAGCTCCGAAGGTAGTGAACACAGCTTCTCCAAAGTACAACCCCAACGCCCGTTGCGCTTATCACTCTGATAGCCCGGGGCATACTACGGATGATTGCTGGGCTCTGAGGAATAAGGTTCAAGACCTTATTGATGCTAAGGAAATACAGTTTGAGGCTCCCGAGAGGCCCAATGTTGTGACTGCTCCCATGCCACAACATGGAGTGAATGCCGTGGAAGAAGACCGGTATGTAGCCTCCGTGGAAGAGATTGTTACTCCGTTATTGACTGTCAAGAGGAACCTGTTGCTAGCCGGTTTATTTCTGGGATGTGATAAAGGTTGCCTTCTATGTGTTGTTTCACCTGTTGGTTGTCCTTTGCTGAAATCAGATATCCAAAGCCTGATGGATAGCAAAGAAATCTTGTTCGAGAAAATTGCTGTTCCTGCTGTCCCTACTGAATAAGTGTCCATTGTTACTATTTTCAACAACCCTCCTAAGGTTCCTTCAAAGAAGCCTGTCAAAATCATGTCCACTCAAAAGATTGCTCCTATCATCATCACTGTTCCGGGGCCTCTCCCTTATACATCTGACAAAGCTGTCCCATGGCACTATGGGGCAGATGTTTATGTGCTTAGAGTTAAACAGGAGTTTGATACTAGTACCGGTGTCAGCAACATCACCGGGCCTGCCAAAGTTACTCGTAGTGGTAGGCTGTTTTCGCCAGATATTGCGCCACCAGCTATTCAGAAACCTCTTGTCATCACACTTGCAAGTGTGCCTGCTCCCCTTCCTAATCAAGTTAATGTTTCTACCCCTGTTGCCGAGTCATCTGACGCTCGGGGCAAAGGGATTGCTACTGATTTGCCTGCCCTGACGGAGGCACCAAAGATAACCACTGTTGAAGCTTCCCAGCAAGAGATGGAAGAGATTCTCAAGATCATTAAGAAGAGTGGTTTCAACGTAGTTGAGCAGCTGGGGCACACCCCATCAAAGATTTCTATGCTATCACTGTTGTTGTGTTCAGAGGCCCATGCCAAGGCTTTGATCTCCTTCCTGAAGATGGCCCATGTGCCACAAGAAACGTCTGCTGATCAATTTACCGATTGTGTGGCCAACTTGACTACCGATAATGGGTTGGGCTTCTCTGACGCCGATCTGACCGCCAAAGGAAAGAACCATAACGACGCCCTGCATGTCTCCATTGAATGCAGGGGCACTACTCTTGCCCACGTGTTGGTAGACACCGGTTCTTCATTGAACGTCTTACCCAAGAAGGCCCTAGACAGGTTGGATTATGAGGGTTTGGAGCTCAAGCCTAGTAACATTGTTGTCCGGGCCTTTGACGGTTCGAAAAGGATGGTACATGGGGAAGTTGACATTCCAATCAGGGTTGGTTATCAAGTCTTTGATTCTACTTTCTATGTGATGGACTTCCGACCATCCTATTCTTGTTTGCTGGGTCGTCCATGGATCCACAAGGTTGGAGCGGTGACCTCCACACTACATCAGAAGCTTAAGTACCCGGTCAGAGGGAAGATTGTTACAGTTCAAGGGGAAGAAGAATATATGGTCAGCCACCTTAACTCATTCCGGTACATAGAGATGGATGGGGAATTCATTGAGACCCCCTTTCAACACTTTGAAGAGGTGCCTCAGACACTGGCATCAGCTGAAACTGTGATTGAAGACCCTCCTTTGAAGATGGCTTCCTTGAAGGATGCCCGGGCTGTGGTTGAGAAGGGTGAGTGCGCAAATTGGGGCCGACTTCCTGACTTTACTCCGAAGACTGACAAGTTTGGTTTGGGCTTCACTGCAGAGGCTCAGAGGGCTGTTCGTAAGGCAAGGATTGGAAGACCTCCTGTGTTCATCACCAACCCGGGAGTGAATGCTATTGAAGATGATGTGGAGGAATCTGAATTCGACAGCTGGATCTACCCAACAACCGACGGTGGACCAAGCAACTGGACTGCCAAAGACTTCACACCTATTACTTTTGTCACTCAGTAATGAACTCTTTTGTTTTGAATTTGTAACAGACAATATTTTGAAACTTTTATGGCTCGGTGTCTTACCTGGGGCGTCGTGGTTTCATTTGTGAGGGCTTTTGTGTGTCATTTTCATATATCATTAATAAAAACATTGGACGTTTGTTGCATTTCAAAATCTTGCGCTCCTTTTCCTTCTTTATTATATATTGCAAAACAGCTATATTTACACACACTCACCTATACATGTTCCAATCCACTCTGGATCTCACTGGTAACGACTCTGCTACTGCCAGTTATGACTTCGAAAATCCGATCAACTTAGCCGAAGACGAAGGTGAAGATGATTGCGAAGTGCCTGGTGAACTTGCAAGACTACTACTCCAGGAAGAGAGGGCCATTCAGCCACATGAAGAGCCCGTGGAAACGGTAAATCTGGGTACTGAGACAGACAGAAAGGAAGTCAAGATCGGTGCCAATCTAGAGCTCAGTATGAAACAACGGTTGATTCAGATGCTGCATGACTATGTGGAAATCTTTGCCTGGTCTTACGAAGACATGCCTGGGTTGGATACCGACATTGTAGTTCATCACCTGCCTACCAAGGAAGATTGCCCTCCGGTAAAACAGAAGGTCCGCCGTATGCGTCCAGAAATGTCCGAGAAAATCAAAGCTGAGGTTATGAAACAATTTGATGCCGGGTTTCTAGCAGTGACTTCTTACCCTGAGTGGGTTGCCAACGTGGTTCCAGTGCCGAAGAAGGATGGTAAGGTCCGAATGTGTGTTGATTACAGGGATTTGAACAGGGCGAGCCCTAAGGATGATTTCCCTCTGCCTCATATCGACGTTCTGGTTGACAACACTGCTCAACATAAAGTATTCTCCTTATTGGACGACTTCTCCGGTTATAATCAGATCAAGATGGCTCCCGAAGACATGGAGAAGACCACTTTTGTTACTCAGTGGGGCACCTTTTGCTACAAGGTCATGCCTTTTGGGTTGAAGAATGCTGGGGCAACCTACCAACGTGCCATGGTTGCTTTATTTCATGACATGATCCATCACGAGATAGAAGTATACGTCGACAATATGATTGCAAGGTACCAAACTGAGGAGGAACACCTTGACCATCTACGGAAGCTGTTTGACCGTCTGAAGTTGTACAAGCTGAGGTTGAACCCAAACAAGTGTACCTTTGGGGTGAGATCTGGAAAATTGCTAGGCTTCGTCGTAAGTGACAAAGGTATTCAAGTGGACCCTGCCAAAGTGAAAGCCATACAAGAGATGCCAACTCCCAAGACAGAGAAAGAAGTCAGAGGCTTTCTAGGACGGTTGAACTACATTGCCCAATTCATCTCGCATCTAACTCCTACCTGTGAACCAATCTTCAAACTGCTGAAGAAAGATCAAGTAGTACGTTGGAATGATGAATGTCAGGCCGCTTTCGACAGAATCAAAGAGTATCTCCAAGAACCACCCATTCTTATGCCGCCGGTTGAAGGGAGACCTCTAATCTTATACTTGACAGTACTGGACAACTCAATGGGGTGTGTGCTGGGGCAGCATGATGAGTCTGGCCGAAAAGAACACGCCATTTATTACCTTAGCAAAAAGTTTACCAACTGTGAGACCCGGTACTCACTGCTCGAGAAAACTTGCTGCGCTTTGGTATGGGCTGCTCGCCGGCTGAGACAGTATATGTTGACTCACACTACTCTGTTGATTTCAAAAATGGATCCAATAAAGTACATATTCGAAAAGCCTGCTCTGTCTGGAAGAATAGCAAGATGGCAAATGATCTTTACGGAATATGACATCCAGTACACGACTCAAAAGGCAATCAAGGGAAGTGTATTGGCAGACCATTTGGCACACCAGGCAGTGGACGACTACCAGTCGATGAACTTTGAATTTCCAGACGAGGATATCATGGTAGTGTTGTACCCCAAAATTTTCCCTCCCATTTCCTCAACATTTTCTCATCACAAGACCCTTGAAGATCAAGACCCAGTTAGGGTTTCCTCTGCTCAAGGCTTCTCCTTGCACAGTTGACCCAAATTAGGGTTTGTGTTTGCACAAAGAGATTTTGACCCAAAATGCCTAGGATGACTTTCATGCTTCATGTTGGACTCCCAAGTTTATCCATACCAAGTTTCAAGTCTTGATTCCAAATTTTGCCCAGTCAATTGGACAGTTGACCTAGAAATCAGCTATATTGGGGAAAAAGTCAACTGTGGCCAATTGACAGTCAAATCTCATGAAAATTGACCCACATCAACATTATGAACTCACATGAACCATTTAATCAAGTTTGGATCACAATTCCACAAGAAATTTGATCAGATCATCAAAAGGGCAAAATGGTCATTTTTAGGGTTTTGACTGCACAAAGGCAATTTTTGACTGTTTGACCCAACCAATGGCAAACCAAGCTCACATATGGACTCAAGGACCCCATGGAATCATCTTGACATGCTCAACAAGTTCAAAAGATCCCAAGTACACAAGATTGATAGTTGAATTTCCCAGTCAACTGATCAATTTTGACTGTATACTGAAAAGTCAAACTTTGACTTTTTGGTCAAAATCAAGAGTCAAGATTCATTTTTCATCAAAACATGCCAAATCATGAAACTTGTTCACCAAGAAATCAAGAAATGCAAATTAGGGTTTGAAATGGGAATTTTTCATAACTTAGAATTTTTCTAAGTTATGGAAAACCCTAATTTTTTCCCAACTTTGCCCCACTTTCTCACCAAGATTCATTTGGATTCAAATAAAAGTCAAAACATGAAAGTTGTAGCTTGTTGCATAATCTACAACTTTGATTCACAAAGTTTTCCCAAATGAAGCTTGTATCTCAAGTTACAATTTTTTGAATAGGGGTACTAAACCATTCTTAACTTAGTGAAAATTTGACCTTTTTGACAAGGTTTTCTACCTAACTTCAAGGCCATTTTCCATACACTTCCACTTGGAATTTCAATTTTCATTTCAAAGATGGATTGTAGTACACATTCCAAGCTTTCCAAAATGTCCAAGAACTTCTCAAACAACTTCATAACTTGAGAGAATCGAATTTCACAATATGGCCAAAACTCACTTTTGAATTGATCATGTACATGTTCATAACTTAGGCCATTTTCAAGTCAGCATAGTTTGTGCTACATTACAGGTCCTAAAACCCTTTGACACTCAAAAATTTAATGCCAAACCTTTGTGCCAAGACCATGTTTTGTGTATTCAAGCATTGTCTAGAAGATTAATCCATTTATAGATAAAGCATTATTTCCATTTTGAAAAAGTAGAACTTTATGTCCATTTTGCAAATCCAAGTGGTACAGTCAAAATCTTCTAGGCACAAGTTATGAGACACATTGCACTGATCAAGGCAAGGGTTTGCAGCATGTTATGGGGGCCTGCATCAGTCTAGAACATCAACTTGCCTTTTGTTGCTTAAGAAAGAAGAAACATAGCATAACTGGTACCAACTCTCATATCAGCTTACAAACACTTAAGCAAACTTGTGAAACACATTCAAGAGATACCAACTGAGCTAGTACACGACCCTAACATCCCTCATACACTCCCATTCCCAGAATCACCTTCAAACTGCAAGAACAGGGCAGGGCCTGCAGTTTGAGTGCCATCTTTCATTCCTCTCAAGCTTTCTTGCCCAAACCAGTTCACACACCTTCCATACCATCTATGCAAGCTAACCAAAACCTAAAACACGACCTGTAATCCCTCTAACTGGTTCTACCATTTTCACTTTTCTGATTTGCAGGTGAAGTGCTCTAGCTCGATTCAAAAGCTTTCAAGACAAAGTAAAGCTTGGAATAGCATCCCTGGACCTCAAGGAAACTATCCCAATCATCACCTTGCACTGAAAGCTTCTCCATTGCCAGATAGAACTTCAACTGAACAGGTAAGTTTTTGAATTCGTATCTCTCTTATTAGGCATTGTTAGCTTTAGGTTTGTGAAGAGAATATGTCACAATCATTGCCCTGAACATGCCCATATAATTAGATTTTATTTATATTATGTGTGTTGCAAGAATTTTGAGTCTGAACATGGAGGAAAATCTAGGTCAGGATTTGGGGAAGAAGAAATTCTCCCTCATCTTAGAGAGTTAAGACAAGTTCTGCATATGGTTGGATTCGTCTCTTAATGCTGAACATTTTTGATGTTATGAGTTTTCATTAACAAGCCAGGAATCAGGATGTTTGAATGGAGGAACAAAGCGCGCGTTTTTTGAACGTTTCTGGCTGGAGGTTGAAGAAGGGTCTATTGGGTTGGGCTTGTTCCATATTTCTTATTTGCACCATGTTTTTGGTTTTACACCCCCTAAGCCCATTTCATTCATTTTAATGTTTTTTTTACTTTTCTTTTTTTGGCCTGACTTATTTATTTTTCCTCATCATACAAAAAATATAAAAATATTTTTTATACCATTTTCCTATTTATTAGATATTTATTTGATTGGACTAGTTATTTGAACATAAATAAGTAAATAAATATACTTTTATTTAAAAAATGTTAAAATAGTGTAAATACATTTTTATTTTTATTTTATTTCATTTTATACTCTGAAAATATTTTATGTGAAATATACTTTTTTTACAAAAATTAAATATTATTATTTTTGTGCATATTTAAAATAATTTGTAAATAATACAAATAAATACATATATATTAATATACTTAGAATAAAATACCAAAAATATACATATTTTTATTTTATTAATATTTAATGCTAAAAATACATTTTTTACAAATATACTTCATTCTTATTTTATTTTTGTACACAAATAATAAATATTGTATATATTGAATAAATAATACATTTTATTTAATAGAATTAGGGTTTTGCCCTAAACATGAAAAACTCCAAAAAAATAATACTTTCCTTTTCTTTATTTTGACATGTAAAAATACCTTTTTCCATACATACAAAAAAACATTTTTTGGCATCTTGCACATTTGTTCTATTTTATTTAATTTATGCAAATTAATCACCTTGTAAATAATTCAATATTGATGTAATAGTTTTAGGTTTAAATTCCTTGTCAAAATCCCCATTCGAACATTTGTACCCCCCTTCCCATATATGGTTTTGTAATAGCTTAGTAAATTTATTTTCGCACTTTATTGCTTTCTAATTATACCATGTTAGAATTAGGGTTTGTATGCGAAAATAACGAAAAATAGTTTTGACCTAATTTCAAGATAAACGAGCATGAAAATGGACACACAAATCACACTGGCACCCCCTAGGGTATTCCACTTGTTGCCTTTCAAAATTGGGCCATATTGCATGTTAGGTCTCTTTGGGCAAAACAAACAAATCAAATGATCATAGTCCCTCGATAACCCTTTCAAAATGTTGCCTAAACAAATGATCAAGTCCCTTAAAGAAAATGCCCAAAGATACTTGGCACCATTGCAATTATGGTCTAAACGATGACCCGCGCCCGTCCCTTTCACATCCTAACATGAGATTGTCCACCAAATACAATGGTGGAACAAACTTGTTAAAAGGGTTAAAACATAGCAATAAACTTTGAGAAATTTAGGAGTAGATAACCTCTTAGTTACTTGAATCAAACTTGCAAAAACAAAACACTTGCCTATTTGCTAAAAAACCACACCTCACAACACTTTCAAAACAACTTTCAAAAACAAATGAAAACCTTTTCAAAAGACATACATCTTTGTATACATCCCCACATGGATCATTACAAAGGTTGCCACCACATTGGCTTCTTTTCAAAACATTTTCAAACCCACACACACAAGCACCATTTCAAACAATTGAAAACAAAAGGCAAGTGATCTAAGCAAGTAACTAAGAGCCCATGGATAACCATGGATAGAAAGGGTGCTAATACCTTCCCTTTCTATAATCTCACTACGCCAAATAAGCTATTTAATAGCATTTTTGTTTTGTTTTTGATAGCGCTTAAAAGTGCTATTAACCGCGCCACTATTGTAAATATTTCTTATTTAATAGCACTTTAAAAGCGCTATTAAAGTACCAATTTATAATAGCGTTTTAATTAAAGTGCTATCAAAGTCAGTATTTTGCATGTTTTTTGTTTGTTTTTTTATAGCACTCTAAACAAAAAGCGCTAATATATAACATATGTTTGATAGCGCTTTCAAATAAAGTGCTAATAAATGGTACATATTTTTAATAAGTACAGTACAATATTTTTTCTTACACAATCATTTTTTTTGGTGTAAATATAAAATAACTATATTCAATTCAACACAAATAACGCTTTAAGTTACTCATTGCATATATATTATGATTCATCAAATACCAAATAATATTTTAAATTACCAAATCCTATTGTTTCCAAATAAAGAAAAACTAGCACAACAGTGAATGCATCTTTAATTCTCATTTCTTGGGTTAAGTGATCAAGTGTGTAGAAGCGTGTTCCTTGTTCCTACCTTACAAAATAAATAAGGAATATCTACAATCACTTATTCCCACCACTGTGAGTTCTCTATGGTACAATTTGGCCTAAAGTTATAAACATGTTTCTATCTCATGGGTGCTGGCATAGCAAGCTCGTTAGGGAGATTTGGCTGAGCGACCTCGCCAACTACAACAGCAGCTTGCCGTCTTTGCCTTTCGCGCAGATACAACACAGTTAGGAGGCATGCAAAGAGGGTTAGAATTGTGGCATTTCCCTCCTCCAAAAGCACATTCTCCACCCAAGCTTCTAATTTTGGATAGACATCTGGCAAAGAGTCAATTATTTGGACCTGAAAAAAATAAGCACATTGCGATCAGGAACTAGAATAGAAGTGTGAAAACTGAAATACTGTTTAGAAAGAATAACACAACAAAAGAAGTCAACTTTAAAGGCGAGTCAGGTTAAAGACAACAATCATGCAAGGCCACAATTCATTTTCTTTCACCAAGTGGGATTTTTCAATAAGCCAAACAGTCCAAGCGTTCATAGAAATGGCCGAGATGTGTTAAGAGTGAAATTATTTCAGTATCTTCACACCACGTTATTAAAAACTCATCAAATATGCGAGTTACTGACCCCTACATTGGGGAAAATGATGTGGCACATTCACATATCAAAAATACAAGTTAAGCTACAGAAGTGTGAAGTGTTTGATTAGCCATTTAAATAGATCATTAAGCAATTGAGACAGAATATCATATCTCCACCTACGACCTAAATGAACAAAAATTACATCAGGTAACCAAGACAGCAACATGAAAAGTATCATTACATTTGAACATAGTCAACTATCACTTACTGGTTGTTACTGTGCACATGCAGTATTGCAGCAGGTAAGCCAAAGAAACTCACCAATATACTGTCAGCATGGTTCATCCGAACCCACAGGCTTGTAAGTTCCAGTGTAACTGGCAACTTAGCTGCAGGATCATGCACTAAAGCTTCATCATAGTAACGCTTGGCTAGATGAAGGTCAAGGGGAAGTCATTGGCCATGCTCATGCATGTACCCAAGATTAAACATGGCCTGTGCATTAGATTGCGATTTGGCATGCATGTAAGCCTCAGCAGCTCGGTCATAATCCCTGACAGTTCCCTGAGATAAAAGAGAGAGAAACACAACAAAATGAAGTTAGGTTATAGGTAAAGAGTGCACCATGTCTTAAATTGAAAGTTCAAAGCACACACATGCTTAATTCATTTCAAAATCACATACCATGCCATAGTAATATGCGTCTCCAATTAGTAAAGCAGCATGTTCGTTACCCTGCTCAGAAGCTTGCCACCACAAAGAGTGTGCCCGCTGATGCCTTTCTGCATCAGTGCAAAGTCCAGATTCACCCATGCACATGCTTCGTTCTCCATATTTATCAAGAATCCAAGCAGCATTACTTTGTGCCACCTCATAGCCCATCTCGGCCATTCTTGAATACAACATATATGCCTTGCCAACATCACCTTTTAAGTATGCTTCCAGTGCCCATCTGGACAAAGAGCTCCATGGACCTCGTTCCGCAACTAATTTGTATAAGGCAGTAGCCTAAGACCACAAGTTCAAACTTGTTAGCACATAAAATTGTTGGAAGAGACTTGTATTTTGATATAATAATCAATAGGGATGGCACTCATATTCAATAATGACTCCATCATAATTATATTCTAATGGATGATGTGATACAAACCAGATGAAACACATACAATATATCAATGA
This sequence comes from Vicia faba, assembly GCA_948472305.1. Lineage (NCBI taxonomy): Eukaryota > Viridiplantae > Streptophyta > Magnoliopsida > Fabales > Fabaceae > Vicia > Vicia faba. The sequence goes on along the minus strand of OX451735.1, from coordinate 632,575,225 downwards.
ACTTCTTGAATTGGCAGAATTGTCTCTAAATGAACCAAACTTAAAAGCCATGCTTTATATGATGATGGCAATAGGGGAGAAGAGACTGAATCAGTTAGCATTAGACAAAAAAATTATTAAAGAAGCTTATAAATTGTTTACAATTGCATAGAGTCAAAACTTATTTTAGTTCTTTTAATAGTGATTTTGTGACATCCAAACATAGAGGTTAAAATATATTATGAAAATTGTGACCATTATAGTTATACATCAATGAAGAATGATCAATGCCTTTTTTTAAGTAGTATTCTACATATTTTTCTATAAATTTTGTCAATGTATCTAGGCCGCACCGTATCCAAAATATCAAAAGTTCCAAGTAACCGTATCGCACCCGCACTCGTGCTATGTATCCAGACATCATAGGCTAGGCTTCTCCATTCATAACAACTTACTAATTTCCAAAATATGTCTCCATTTCCCAGCACCTAGCCTAATGATACATGTAACTCATGTTTCATGCAACTACCCTCTTCTTAGCATTCTCAATCTGCCAGCTCAGACACTCACCCCTTTCCTTGGAGTGTAAATTTTCCAGATCTTTGGGCCGTTTCCTACTGGGTCCAGGTCCAATCTAAATTATCTTTGGCCCTATCATTACACATAATCTTAAGTGGCGTCGACTGTAGACTGTGTGCACGCACGCATGGGAAAGGGAGTCAGTAACCTTGTACAATAAACCACAGATAGGAACCAGGTATATCATCAATAGGCAGAATTACACGGTGGGTCAATACTCTGATAAAAAAGAGTGTTGTAGATGTATTAAGACTAGTGAAATAGCAATGGAAATGGAGACAAGCTCCTTGCAGAAGGAAATAGAAACAAACAATGGCAAGAAAGCTTCACAAGATGGAGAGACCTCAGCTCTACTTTACAGCAGTCCCCAATGATTCCCCACACAAGTTTCAAGCATAGTTTCCTCTTCTCCTGCGCTGCCATGTGTCAGAGAGGCCTCAACTCAACATTACAGCAGTCCCCAGTGGAATCCTGCTTACTGCCATTCTGTTACAACTGTCCTTAAACTAATCATTCCACATTTCCTATCGCTCCTCCCACACACAATTCACACTTATTTCCCTTCTCTCATGTGCTGCCACGTGTCAGTTCTATTACATTCCCTTTGTTCCCCATTACTCCATCCTTCTTACCTAACGAAAGGCCTTTCCCTTGCCCAAACATGGGCTGACCACAATCGTTCATCCCATCATTCCTAATTAGGACATCTTCTACATTTTCTTGTCATCTCCTCTTATAAAATTGAACAATGGGTCTATCAGCCACTTAAAGAGGATGTATGACAGGGATACAAGAAAAATTCAAGGTACCCGGAACTAATCAGTTATGTCAACAATATGTCCCATTTTACTAATCAGTACATGTAGAGGATGGTTATTCTCAATATCATGCCACCTTATGTTTGAGTAGAGTTCTCTAACCTGAAAATGTGGGATAGTTTATCTTGGATTACAGGGCGATAGATATTTCATTAATGAGAAGAAGAGAAAGCTACTCATTGTGAAATAACATTGAATAGAAAGCTACTAACATGTGCATATGCATTCATCATTCCAATATATTTACATATATCACTAGATTTTTCATGTTCATTCTGGGTTTATCAGGTTAACTGTGACACTCACTTGACTTCATATGATTGCCAACAGTTATTCGTGTTCATTTTGGGATCCTATTCTAATTTGAATATAGAACTCTTCTCTTTTTTTTCACAATCATTTGGATACAGCAAAAACAACCAAGATATTTTCTCAATCATCCTCTACAAGGAAGAGGTTTCTTTTGGAAAAACCAGTTTTTAAATCTAAACAATCCCCGTTCCTCAATAATAATAGTTGAACTTGAACTGTGACTTCCTTTAGATATATAGGAAATCCCTTTGCTTAAAAACAATGAATAATAAAATGAAAAAACACATTACAAGCAATACTATATTGAAACTTGCAACATTTTGCAACAAAAAATATATATGACAACTGATTAACTAATAATATAGTGATCATCATTTGGGGCAGCATTCCCATCTCTTTATTTATGTACATAAATACAATAGGAAACAACAGTTGCCATAATAGAAAATGCAATATTGAAATAAAAAGGGTTTTGCTAACTTCTGCCCTAAGGGCAATTGTTAATTAACTCGAAAAGGAATTAAAAGACAAGTTTTGAGTCTAGAACAAAAATCCTTAAACTCTCACAATATTGAATACACAATTTCAAAGATTATATTTCTAGATTTGGTTTCTTAACATAGCATTTGCCAATAAATAAATAAATATAGCAGAAAAGGCCTGTTAATATTTGCCCCTAGAAGAGTTAATGTCTTTACATTGCAATTGCCATTGAAATTCTGATTTTAACACAGCCAATTTTAATTGAAAAGTTTTGAACTTTTCAGCTTTCATGTTTGAAGTACAAAAATATGCAGTGTCTCCAATAATCAAACTACAACAATAAAAAATTGCATATGAGAGAGCATCAATAACACCAGGAGCACAGGTAAAGTCATATGCCAAGAGCAATCAGCAAGTAATAAAATCATACCTGTAAAGCCAGCTGATCAACGCTTGTTGACATCTCAACAACAGCTCGCCAGGAAACACATCTGCTTCTCTTAGCAAAGTCTGAATTTTCAGGATATAAAATACCTGGTATCTTTCTAAACCCAGCTGCAGAAAATCATACTTCCAAATAAACTCAAAATGATTATTAAGATGGATAACACAACCACCACCAGTGATATACTAAAGAGAACAATTTACAAACCTTGTCTAGCAGCCTTGGTAACAAAGGAACGAGGAAGGACCTTGCAATTAAACAACTTTCGAGAAAGCCTACCACCTCTCCACCAATACATTCCCAAACCACCGGTAGTCTTTGAAGATGAACTGGATTCAATATCTGAATGTCTGGCTCTTGTCTTTTCAACCAAGTCATTATACGACAACTCTATTTCCATTTTAGCATATATTACCTGCATGTGTTATACTTCTTATTATGTCAGCTATGTTCTTTAACTTTAGGAATAAATGTCAAAAGACAATGATAAAACAGAGAACAATAATAAAACCTCAACATTGTATGAAAAACATAGAACAGTGATGAAACCAACCTGAATGTAGTTAATTAACAGACACTTCTCCTGATACTGTTTCTCCAAAGAGATTTCTTCCAAAGCATTATACAACACACTTTCAATCTCATCCTCATCAATCTATTTCATTTCATCGGAAAAACAAAAATAATCAAGTACAGTAACAAGTACAAATCCATAACCAAAACAATGAAAAGTTAGGTTCACAAATTCTCACATTGATATCACCATGCTTGTCCAAATCAACAAAATCAGCATACGGAACAAAGTGCCGCCAAAACCTGGACGCCCCATTTCGCTCAAAAGTTTCCTGAAACCAAAGGGATCTATCTATACTCAATAAAAATTGGAACTTTGTAATTCTAGTAATGAAATATTTTTGTTGGGCACCTCTAATACTCTGAGAAAGTGGTCGCGAACTAGTGATTCGAGGCCGTGTTTGCATAGGGTGTGAACATGGGAAACAAATTGAGCACCGTATGAGAGGTCGCCGGCACCGCCGAGAAGAGATTGTGTGGCGTTGCAGAAGGCGTCGTAGCTGTCGAGGATTTCGTGAAGTTCGTCTTGGGTGAGAGTGTCGAGAATACCTAGGTTGAACAGAGATGAATGTGAATCGTCCATTGCCATTATCGCGAGTGAGTGAAGTTGGTGATCGTTGGTGATGCCACGGTGCTACTCCTTCGCAATGGGTTTGGGTTTAGATATTGGGGTTTTGGTGCGGGGGAAAATGTGTTTTTTTTTTTTATCAATTAATTAATTAATTCATTATTATATATAACATAGCGCTTTTTAATAAATGCTATTATATAGGTAGTCAAATAATAGCGTTTTATACAAAATGCTATCTTAAAGAAGTTTAATAATAGCGTTCTGGTACAAAGTGCTATCAAAATTACATAGTCTGTATTATATAATAGCGCCCAATTAAAAAGTGCTATTATAAATGTGTTTTTTCCATTTTAATAGCATTTTTTTTAAAAGTGCTATTAAATTAGGTGATACAAAAAAATCATTTTTGGCGTAGTGTCTACTCCCCGAACCCAAGAAACATCTCAAAAGGTTTTTGCTGTGCTTTTTAACCTTTCCTTAGGATAAAATAAAAAGTCGGTGGCGACTCTTGCTCAACCGAAACATTTGCGAAAACAAACGCAAAACCTCAAGTCAGTTCTCCCACCGTATCACAGGTAGTAACTGATTGTGAAGTACCTGGACCGGATGAGGGACCTGAGGAAGGATCCCGATGGTCTATGCACTTTGACGGTGCCTCGAACGCTTTGGGTAACGGTATCGGCGCTGTGATCATATCCCCTAAAGGCACTCATACTCCACTTACTGCCCGACTATGTTTCAACTGCACCAACAACATGGCAGAGTATGAAGCATGTATCATGGGTCTTCAAGCTGCAATTGACTTAAGGATCAAGTTTCTGAGTGTCTTCGGAGATTCCGCTCTCGTGATCAATCAGGTCAAAGGCGAGTGGGATACGAAACACCCAAATCTTATTCCTTACAAGGAGTATGTGCTGACATTGCTTCCCCACCTCGAGGAGATAACTTTTGAACACTTCCCAAGAGAGGAGAATCAGTTAGCGGACGCGTTGGCTACGATGTCTTCTATGTTCAAAGTCAAATGGGACAACGAGGCTCCCCGGATCATTATCTGGAAATTGGATGAACCTGCACATTGCTGCGTTCTCGAGACCGAAGAGGTAACAGAAAAACCCTGGTATCATGAAGTGAAGAGGTACCTTGAAGCTCAAGAATACCCGAGGGTGCATCTGTTAATGACAAGAAGTTCCTAAGAAGGTTTGAGGCAAAATTCTTCCTCAGCAACGACATTATCTACAAGCTAAACTGGTGTACCCCAAAATTTTCCCTCCCATATTCTTCAAGATTTGCTAAGATCATGCTTCAAAATCTCCCAAGGGTTGCACAGTCCAATGGCCTCCTAACAGTCAAAAATTAGGGTTTTGGTTCTGGCAAAGAAATTGAAGTTTCCAAGGGTCCAATCAAGTCCCACATGCCTACAAACATGGTCAAGCATCCATATGCTAAGTTTCAAGACTCACAACACCAGATTGCACAGTCAAAAACCCTAATTGCTCAACAGTCAACTGTAGGGGCAAAATGGTCATTTGACAGTCAAAAGTCCAAATTTTTGGTCAACATCTTATTTTGAAGCCATAAACATCATTTGATCAATTCTTGATCATGATTCTCAAGGCATGGCTCAAAAAGTCTCAAGATGCAAAAGTTTCTATATTTGGACAGTTGAAAAAGTCAACTGCAAATTGACCAAGGCATAACTTCCACCTGGTTTATCAGAAAATTCCATCCAAAGCTCATTTTGAAGAGAATGACATTTCCTACAACTCATCTTCACACTTCAAGTCCAAGAAATGCTCTCACAAAAAGTTATCAATCTCAACATTATAGGTCATTTTCAAAAGTCAACAAAAAGGCACTTTAAGTCAAAGACCATAACTTGAGATTGGTAAATCAAAATGACATGGGACCAAAGGAATTGGTTAGAGGACTTCAAGACCTTTCCAAAATGTCCAAGAACATGATCAAAGCTTAAAAATTAAGCAAGATATGCCTTGTGGAAGTTGGGAAATTTTTGGGAATTTTGAAAAGTCAACTTTGCTTCAAATGCCTCAAAATTGCTAATGGGCCTCAATTTCCTCCATAAATCATCACCCAAAGGCCATGCACGACCCATTGACCCAAAGGGGAGTTATTTTCTTATTTTTAATTAATTAATTGAGTTTTTAATCCTATTAATTCATTTAATTAAAATTAAATATAAGAAAAATACTAAAATATGTTTTCCAAATCTTTTTGTGCAGCATATTCCCTCATCATGACCTAGACATTTCGTGTACCACATCAAGAGGCAAGATCTTCCAAAATAGGCATGTTTTTCATGACAAAAGGATTGAAAAAGATGCTTGAAAATCAAATATTGAAAGCATTAAAACAATGGACTTTGGGCTTGGATTGTTAACCTAATTCACTCCACATATATGCAAGAACATAAACCTAATCAGAAGAACAAGAAAGCTGCGCCTCAAGCATAAGAAAAAAACTTGCATTTTTTCACAAAAAGTCAAAACTGTTTTCATAGAGACAAGGTATTTCAAGGCCTAAAAAGTATCCCAAACGATTGCTGGAACCTTCCTGAACGTGACTCAATACTTTTCCAGTCTCCATACATCCAGAAGTGGTAGAATGACCTTGCCCTGTTCATGATATTTTTCACATTCGTATTTTGATTTGCATGCATTTTCCATACATTTTAATGCATGATTTATACTAACCTGATCATTCTAAAGCTAATGGTACCATCCAATTGAATTATAGACGCTTGTATGCAAAGTTACCATGGACGCAGGTTAGGGTTTCAGAAGCTTCCATTTTGGGCTTTGCGTATATGGAAAAATTAGACCATGAAACCTACACCATTGAAACCAGGATGTCCAGACGATTCGTTCTCATACCTCGCGCCCTTTTTCTTTTTCACTATGCTCTATTCGCTATTTTTGTAGGTACCATTTAGTGGGGGTTTAAAACCCCCGCTATCCATTGTTTTATTTTCAGGCAAAAACAAAGAAGCAAGGAAAGAGACGCTGAGGTGTTGAATGGTGACTGGACAGTTTAAACATTGGCGCGTCTTTTGTTCATTCCAGCATGATCTTGATTTTCCCATTATATTATTCATATTCCATTTAATTAACAAAGACAAGCGTTGGTTGAGTTGGTTGATGTGTTGTCATGCAGGCAATGGGACCTGGGTTCGATTCCCAGGTCCCCCATATTTCTTCCATATTTTTTCTTGTAACATGCTTCTATGCAGCGTGTCACCAAAAGACCACCATACACCTTCACATGCTGGCTTGCCACATAATCCAGGAGATCAATCCAGGGGCCAGAATCTGCAGTCCACCATGCGCATTAGTCAACTATTCCATACGCAATCACAAAAGTCCAATGGGCCTGGAATTGAATGGGCCAAATTGCTTGCAATGAACCTCCCAAATTGGGTCTGAATACCCTTTGGTTTGCACTTTTTTCTTTATTCATTTTTATTTGATTTTCTTTTCTTAAATTCTTTTAATTATTTTCTTTAATTTACCAAAATTAATTTTCATAATAAAACAAAAAAATCAGAAATCATTAAAAATAAAATATGTTTATTTAATTTTTAATTCTTTAAATAGTTTTTTTTGTAAATAAATTCCAATAAACAATTAGTTTAATTTTAGGTTTCATTTTAATGTTTTTTTCTTAAATAACCAAAAAATATAGAAAATAGGTTTTTAGCATTTTTATTCTCTTTTCTTAATAAATAACCTTTTATCTTTATCATTATTAATTATTAATTATTTTGTAAATAAGCTTGTAATTAATTAATTAGGGTAAATTAGGTTAAACTTAAACATTTTTTAATAATTAAAAAACAAACTTAGAATTAGGGTTTTATTTAATTTCTAATTGCAATTAATTCTCTTTATTTTCATAAATACCAAAAAAACATAAAAAAAAATAACTTATTTTCTTATTAAATAATTTAATTAATTTGTAATTTCAATTCAATTCCTTAAAGGGTCCAACGCCCTCGCACTTTCGCTTCTAATTTCTTTTCGCGCGTTTATTTACATTTCTCATTTTAAATATTATGTAATTGCCCCAAAGCCTTGTAATAGTAATTAAGACATTTACTTTCCGCACTTTTATTCAAAATCGGGTCTTTGTTAATTTGGCGATGTATAGACCCGCGCCTTGTAATAGCGTAGGACTTTTATTTTCCGCTCTTTAAATTCCGCACCTTTAAACTGTTAATCACATGGAAGAATGTATACCCAAATAAAATCAAAGCATAGCTCACCCAATGCATGACAAGACAAAATAACTGAAAATGACACACAATTCACACACCACTCCTAGGGTACGCCTCACTGTTGCCTTGCCCCTCGAAACGTGGTCGTCGAGTATATGACGTTTTAGTAAGTCCTCATGTCCATGAACTTGGCATGAGGGTAGCTTCTAAGGTGTCCTACTGTTGCTCTGGTGACCACACTGTCCCTAACCTTCGAATTGACCCGAACACCTCCAATGGTGGTGCTACCTACCTCTCAATGGTGGGATGGCACTCCCTTAAAGATATTAACACAGCCTAATTCCTTAGGGTAGATAGATGACTCGTAGATACTTGCTCTAATTCAAAACAAATCAAAAACTTCTTTTCACACCGACACTTTGCAAAAAGCTTTCAAAAACAACTTTTCAAACACTCTTGAGGACTGATACAAGAGTTGATCTGAAACTTTAAACGAAACTTTTTCAAACCCACAGTTGAAAAGCAAACAAACATTTTGAAAACACAATGAGCAAGTATCTAAGAGCCCATGGATAACCATGGATAGAAAGGGTGCTAATACCTTCCCTTTCTATAAATCTACCTCCCGAACCGAGAAACATTCTCAATAAGGAATTTTTCTGTGCTTTTGTCCTTTCCATATTGGAGAAAATAAAAGACGGTGGCGACTCTTGCTTCCGTGACATTTCGCGAACCAGCGTTAAACAGTCAGTTCCAGATCCACCGATCACAGAAACCATGATTCAATCTTACTGCGTTGTATGGATAAGACTGAAGCAGGAAGGATCATGGCAGAGCTGCATGAAGGTACCTTCGGAACACATTCCAGTGGACATACCATGGCAAAGAAAATCCTTCGGGCAGGATATTTCTGGTCCACAATGGAAGCCGACTGTTATCAGCATTCTCGAACTTGTCATAAATGCCAGATCTATGTTGATAAGGTGCACATTCCTCCGGTTCCTCTGAACGTCTTGACAGCACCTTGGCCTTTTGCAATGTGGGGCATTGATATGATCGGAGAAATCAGACCTACAGCATCTAACGGGCACCGCTTCATCCTGGTAGCAATTGATTACTTCACAAAATGGGTTGAAGCAGCTTCCTACGCTACGATAACCAAGAACGTTGTGGCACGGTTCATTCGGCATAACCTGATCTGTCGATACGGTGTGCCTGAGAGGATCATTACGGACAATGGTACCATCCATATAATTACTTTTCATTTATATTATGTGTGCTGAGAGAATTTAGGGCATGAACATTGACAAAAACTTAGGTCAGAAATTGGGGGAGAAGAAATTCTCTCTCATTTCTGAGAGTTAGATCAAGTTTTTTATATGTATGAACTCGTGACATGATGCTCTATAATGTTTGTGTTGTGAGTTTTTGTTAAAAGTCAAGGAATCAAGAGATTGCAGAGATGGAGGAAGGGTGCGCGTTTTTTGTTTGAATCTGTCTAGAGGTTGAAGACAGAGTTGACTTGGGCTGGGCCTGAGTCAACCTGCTTTTTGCACCCCTTTTTCAATTTGCACCCCCCTGGCCCATTGAATGATATATTTGTCATTTTTGACTTTTTCTTTTTGTTTCTGATTTGTTATTTTTTGTTAAAATATAAAAAACATAAAAAAATATTTTTTCACCTTTTTTTTGTATTTATTAGGCATTTATTTGTTTTAATTTGATATATGCATGTAAATAAATATATATATACTCTTTTATTTTAACCCTAAAAAAAATACAAATACATTTTTTTTTTATTTTCTGATTTTATTTTATCTTATCTTTTTGAAAACATTTTCTAAAAAATATACTTTTTTTATATAAATAATAAATATTTTTATTTTTTGTATATATTTAATATATTTAGTAAACAATATAAATACTTATCTATCTTTTATTAAATATTTAGGATAAATACAAAAATAATACATTTTTTCATTTTATTAATATTTAACCTCAAAAATACTTTTTTACAATATACTTCCTTTTTATTTATTTTTTGTACATAATTAATAAATATTATATATGATAAATAATAAATACTATTTATTTGTAAAAATTAGGGTTTTGCCCTAAACATGAAAATATTCAAAAATTAACTTTTTTTATTATTTTTATTTCACTTGTAAATAATTATATACACTTACACAAATACATTTACACATACACATTTGTTTATTCTTGTACATTTGATACATATTACATTTGAGATCGCAATTCGATTTGGTTGTAAATATTGGACACTACTCTCCTATTAAGTCTCATCCCCATTTGAACATTTGTACCCCCATCCCCATGATTACTTTGTAATAACTTAGGACTTTAAATTCTGCATTTTAAAGATTTCTAAATATGCCATGATAGACTTAGGGTTTGTATGTAAAAATCAAATAACAAATAGCTTGACCTAATTCCAAGATAACAAAGCATGAAAATGGACAACACCAATCACACTTGCACCCCTAGGGTTACTCCACTTGTTGCCTTCAATAATGGGCCATGTTGCATGTTGAGTGTCTTTGGCAAAACAAAACAATGTCAAATAATCATAGTCCCTCGATGACGCTTTCGAAAGTTGCCTAAAAATGATCAAGTCCCTTAAAGGAAAAATTGTCAAAGACACTTGGCACCATTGCAATCATGGTCTAAACAATGACCCGCGCCCGTCCCATTAACATCCTAACACAAGATTGTCCACCAAATACAATGGTGGAACAAAATTGTTAAAAGGGTTAAAACATAGGAAAGATCTTTGAGTAAATTTAGGGGTAGACAAAACTCTTAGTTACTTGATAAACTTGCAAAACACACTTGCCTACTTTTCAAAATCCACATCACAATACACTTTCAAAAACATTGAAAACTTTTCAAAAGATAAGTACACCTTTGTATACATTCAAACATGGATCATTACAAAGGTTGCCACCACAAATGGCCTCTTTTCAAAACATTTTCAAACCCACGCACAAAGCACCATTTCAAACAATTGAAAATCAAAGACAAGTGATCTAAGCAAGTAACTAAGAGCCCATGGATAACCATGGATAGAAAGGGTGCTAATACCTTCCCTTTCTATAAACTACCCACCGAACCCAAGAAAACATCTCAAAGGTTTTTGCTGTGCTTTTTAACCTTTCCTTAGGATAAAATAAAAAGTCGGTGGCGACTCTTGCTCAACCGAAACATTTGCAAATACAAACGCAAAACCCAAGTCAGTTCTCCCACCGTATCACAGGGACCATGAATCAACTGGGTTTTAAGCCCTGATCATCATGGTACCCATTATCAGGCCTAATTTTACTTAAATCACAAAACCCCAAATTGGAGCACGAAACCCTAGCAATGGCAAAAGCTTGTTCCTGCACTGTAACCTAAATCAAACTATCCAGAAACATTGCAAACATGATGATGAACACAAATATATGGATAAAATACATTTATAATGCGTAAATCATAGAAATCTAATTTGAGTTCTTAGTGCAAACCATGATGCTTATATGCGAGGATTATTGATGTTTTGAAGCCTGCAAATGGTTGGGAATGCTTCCTGAGATGCCAAGGAAATGATTTCTGGCTTTGAATCGTCTTGAATAACCCTCTATCCCAGAATTTGAACCCCATTTTTTTATCAAAAATTTTGAGTTTTCTTTGGCCTTTTCACGACTACAACCCTTGTGCCATGCTCTGGGATTGTCCATTATATATCTAGAAATGAATTAGGGTTACAAATTTGGACTGAATCTTTGCAATTATAAGAGATTTGATTTGATTTTTAAGCTTATGCAAACTTGCTATTTTGAGCCAAATATTCCCTTTCTTGTACAAATTATGCTTAATTAGTCTTGGCCTTGATAATTCAGCATATTCTGATTGCCAACCTGTCCAAAAACCAAATCAAATCATATCTTTGCTATTATTCATCAATTATTTGATTTAATTCACTTTTTAATTAATAAAAAATCAAGATAAATTGAAAAATGAAGCAAACAATATGTGGGTGAATATTTGAGTCGTGTACCACATTATAAGTGAGGTGCAAGCATAAAAAGTTAGGCCCATTTAGCAAAAAATGCATTTTTGAGCACATTTGACTTTTGGCAATTTTGCAAAAAAGGTCAACTTTGACAAGGCATATCTCCTCCAATTTTAACCCTAGAGAGGTGTTCTTGGACTTTTTAGAAAGCTTAGGATGTCCCCTAAGCAACCCTTTGGTATCATCTCAATTGAGTCTTCCATGTTCATGTATGAAGCTTTGACCCAAAAGGTGTTTTTGTTGACTTTTCAAAAGGACCTATAATGTCAAAATTCATATCTTTTTATGAGTGCATATTTTAAACTTGTAAGATGAAGATGCGTTATAGGAAATTTTATCCTCTTTAAAATGAGCTTTGGATGGAAAATTTCTGATAAAGTATGAAGAAGTTATGCCTGGTCAAAGTTGGGTTGACTTTTATTAAGAAACCCTAATTTAACAACTTTTGGGTTTTGATGAATTTAGAGAATTCCTTGAGGAATCATGATCAACCCTTGATAAAATGATGGATAACACTTCAGAATGATGATGTTGATAAAAAATCTTGAAGTTTGACTGTATGTGGGCCACAACTGACTTTAGACCTAATATAGTCGATTCTCAAGCATCTGAGCAATTGGCTGAGCAAACTTCTTATGCAAGGCATGAAACTTGACATGGATGATCTTGGGAACATATTAGGACATTGGAAGGCATTTGGGATCCTTTGTACTCAAGCATCTTGATAAAAATTGAAACCCTAATTTGAGGTATACTGCCTTAGGAGAGAGTTTGTCTAGTCAACTCTTGGACTTCCTTGAGCAACTTGGGGACCTCAATTGACATTTGTTGAGTAAAATGAGAGGGAAAATTTTGGGTTACAACAGCTGCCCCTGTTCAATCTTCTTAAACATGAGGATGTAGATTGGCTGTTCTGCCTTTCGTGATCTGAAGGTGAAAGATGATTGAACAATAGAGTGCCCAGAAATTTTCACTCGCATGAAGTAGCACTTGATTTGTGATATCGGGAATGGGCTTACAAATTCCATTTGGAGGTCGAGGATTGAATATTGTCGGAGATGGGCTTAAAGATGCCATCCTGGATGCGACAGAGAATTGCAGGAGATGGGCTTAAAGATGCCATCTAGGGGATGTTGATTTCCTGTCTTGGGAGAACTAGAGTTTTAGGAGCTTCATTTATCCGTTACTCTATTGGGGAATAACTTCGACTTGAGGAAGCGGGAGTGTACTGCATATTTGGTCGGGGTATAAGTTGCACCGTGATTTACTGGGGAAATGTGAAACCAATCATGTTTGATCGGGTCTCGGTCTTACAATGCTGGACCGCTGCTTGGGGATAAGAGAGGAGGAACCTAGATAGTAAGGTTATGAGAAGGAACCTGGATAGTAGGGTTACTTTGATATGGAAGCCTGGATAATAGGGATGTGAGAAGGAACCTGGATGGTATGGTTACTTCGGTATGAAAGCCTGGATAGTAGGGCTGTGAGAAGGAACCTGGATGGTAGGGTTACTTCAGTATGAGAGCCTGGATAGTAGGGCTGCGAGAAGGAACCTGGATGGTAGGGTTACTTCGGTATGAAAGCCTGGATAATAGGGCTGCTGAGAAGGAACCTGGATGGTAGGGTTACTTTCGTATGAAAACCTGGATAGTAGGGCTGTGAGAAGGAACTTGGATGGTAGGGTTACTTCGGTATGAAAGCCTGAATAGTAGGGCTGTAGGAAGGAACCTGGATGGTAGGGTTACTTCAGTATGAAAGCCTGGATAGTATGGCTGCGAGAAGGAACCTGGATGGTAGGGTTACTTCGGTATGAAAGCCTGGATAGTAGGATTGTTGAGAAAGAACCTGGATGGTAGGGTTACTTCGGTATGAAAGCCTAGATAGTAGGTGTTGTACCCCAAAATTTGCCCTCCCATATTCTTCAAGAATTGCAAAGAGCAAGCTTCAAATTTTCCCAAGGGTTGCACAGTTCAAGGGCCTCCTAACAGTCAAAATTAGGGTTTTGGTTCTGACAAAGGAAATGAAGTTTCCAAGGGTCCAATCAAGTCCCACATGCCTACAAACATGGTTAAGCATCTTCATACCAAGTTTCAAGACTTACAGCACAAAATTGCACAGTCAAAAACCCTAATTGCACTACAGTCAACTATAGGGGCAAAATGGTCATTTGACAGTCAAAAGTTCAAATTTTTGGTCAACCTCTCATTTTGAAGCCACAAACATCATTTGATCAATGTTTGATCATGATTCTCAAAGCTTGGCTCAAAAAGTCTCAAGATGCAAAAGTTTCCATATTTGGACAGTTGAAAAAGTCAACTGTAACTTGACCAAGGCATAACTTCCACATAGATTATTATAAAAATTCCATCCAAAGCTCATTTTTAAGAGAAAGACATTTCCTACAACTCCTCTTCACACTTCAAGTCCAAGAAATGCTCTCACAAAAAGTTATCAGTTTCAACATTATAGGTCATTTTCAAAAGTCAACAAAAAGGGACTTTAAGTCAAAGGCCATAACTTGAGATTGGTAAATCAAAATAACATGGGACCAAAGACATTGGTTAGAGGACTCAAATACATTTCCAAAATGTCCAAGAACATGATCAAAGATTAAAAATTGAGCAAGATATGCCTTGTGGAAGTTGGGAAATTTTTGGATATTTTGAAAAGTCAACTTTGCTTCAAATGTCTTAAAAATGCTAATGGGCCTCTTTTTCTTCCAAGATTCATCATCCAAGACATGTGCACGACCATTTGGCCCAAAGGGAAGTTTTTCATCATTTTTATTTATTTATTTGAATTTTTAATTGCCAATAATTCATTTAATTAAAATAAATATGTGGAAAATACCAAACCAATGCAATCAAATCTTTTTATACATGAAATAGCCTCAAGATTTCGTGCATGATCAGATTTGGAAAGAATCATGGTAATTGGACATGATTTGAAGCAAATATGCATGAAAAAGATTGGAAAATATATGCCATGAAAATCAAATATCTCTTCATCAATGCAAAGGTTCTTTGGATCAATTTTTCAACCCTAATCATTCCAGTACATATATACATGCCAACCCTAATGCTCATGACCACAAAGCTGCGCAAGAACACCATAACAAAGTTTGCATTTTTTCAAGAAAACTCAAATACTAAAAACCATCTTCCAGTGCGATTAAAGGCCAAACAATCATTCCATTGTGTTCCTGAGGCTTCAAGGAATGTGTTTGAATAAAAATCATCATCCCTAACATCAAGAATTGGTAATTATAAGTCAGACTGTATCACTCTTTTTGCATAATCGTGTTTTGTTATTCAGGCCATATCCATGCATTTTTATTCTTGATTTGTACTAATGAGTTGATTCTGAAGCTAGCAGTATGGTTTAATTGAAGAATCATTGCATATATGAAGAGTTGCCATGAACGACACCTAGGGTTTTAAAAACCTTGAATTGGGGTTTTTCAGTTATGGAAAAATTAGGACGTGAGACCTAGACCATTGAAATCAGCATGCTTGGACGATTTGAAAACACACCTCGTGATTAATTTATGATTAGCAGGGTGCTAATCGCTATTTTTGCACTCGTTACTTAGTGGGGGTTTAAAACCCCCGCTATTCAATTGTTTTTATTTCAGGAAAAGCGCAGCAACGAAGAAGAAGATGATGTGTAGGCTAATGATTGGTACATTTGAATTTCACGCTGAAATCTCCCACTAACTCATGTTTTATCTTATATTAATTATTAGTCATATAACTTACAAAGCGCGCTAAGAGCTCCAGTGGCAGGCAAGTGTATTGGTAATCCCTGGGACCTGGGTTCGAATCCCAGGTCCCCCTCCCTTTCAATAATATTTTTCTAATAATGCTTCTGTGCAGTTTCCATGCAAGCGACCACCATACACTCATCATCTAGACGCGCCACATGCCTACTGATCTCAATCCAATGGTCCAGAGTCAAAGCTTATGGAATGCTGCAGTCAATGCACACACACGCTAGCCAAAAAGTCAACAAGGCCAAAGGCTATTGGGCCTGAATTGCTAAGTTATGACCTCCAATTGGGGACAGAACCCCCCAAGGTATTGTATTTCTTTTCTTTTCTTTATTGTATTTGTTTCAATTATTTCTTTTTTTAATTAATTCCTTTAATTTAATATTTTCATAAAAACATAAAAATAATATAAAAAAACAGAAAAGACAAAAAATAAAATATTTGATTTAATATTTCTTTGTAAATAAATCATTAATCAATTTAGTTCTAGGCTTAATTTCAAACATTTTTCTTAATAAACTTAAAAATTTGTAGAATTAGGTTTTAATTGCTTTAATCACTTTTTCTTTTATTTTCTCATCACTAATAATTAATTATGTATTTTTACAAATCAAATCGCATTAATTAATTAGGTTTAATTTTAGGTTAAATTTTAATAGTTTTTCTTAATAAATAAAAATTGTAGAATTAGGGTTAATTAATTAATTTCTTAATTTCATCTAATCTCCTCATTAAAAAAAACCATAAATACAAAAAACCTCAAAAAAATAATTTCTTTTTTCATTTTAATTTCATTAACTTAATAATATAATTTGATTTCATTAAAAAGGGTCCAACGCCCTTGTTTCCAATTTTAATTCAATTCGCGCATTTTTATTCTTTCTTTTAAATATTAATGTAATTCTCCCAAAGCCATGTAGCTCGGACATTTTATATTTCTCGCACTTTACTTCTTTATTTTCTGTCAAATCGGGTCCTGGGTTAAATTTGGCGATGTGGACCCGCGCCTTTGTAATAGCTTAGGAATTTTATATTTCTCGCGACTTTTTAACTGTTAATAAATGCATGCAAGAATGAATGACAAAATAAAAGCGACGCGTAGATCACCACGACATGAACAAGATAAATGTAAATGAACATGACACACAAATTACACACCACCCCTAGGGTACGCCTCACTGTTGCCTTGCCTCGAAAGGTGATCGTCGAGTAGAGGATGTCTTAGTAAGTCCTCATGATCCGGGAACCTGGCATGAGGGTAGCTTCTAAGGTGTCTTCCTATTGCTCTGGTGATCACCATGTCCCGAACCTTCGAATTGACCCGAACACCTCCAATGGTGGTGCTACCTACCTCTCAATGGTGGGATGGCACTACTTTAAAGGACATTTACACAGACGAATTCCTTAGGGTAGGTAGACAACTCTAGATACTTGCTCTAATTTCAAAACAAATCAAAAATACTTTTCACACCGACACCTTTTCAAAAAGCTTTCGAAAGCAAATTTTTCAAACACTCTTGAGGACCGATACAAGAGTCGAATTGGAATTTTCAAAGAAAACTTTTTAAAACCCATATTGAAAAGCAAACAAACCATTTTTTGAAAACACAAATGAGCAAGTATCTAAGAGCCCATGGATAACCATGGATAGAAAGGGTGCTAACACCTTCCCTTTCTATAATCTACCTCCCGAACCAAGAGCAATCTCTTTAAGGAATTTTTCTGTGCTTTTGTCCTTTCCATTTGGAGAAAATAAAAGACGGTGGCGACTCTTGCTTCCGCGACATTTCGCGAACCAGCGTTAAACAGTCAGTTCCAGATCCACCGATCACAGTAGGGTTGTGAGAAGGAACCTGGATGGTAGGGTTACTTCGGTATGAAAGCCTGGATAGTAGGGCTGTGAGAAGGAACCTGGATGGTAAGGTTACTTCGGTATGAAAGCCTGGATAGTAGGACTGTGAGAAGGAACCTGGATGGTAGGGTTACTTCGGTATGAAAGCTTGGATAGTAGGGCTGTGAGAAGGAACCTGGATGGTAGGGTTACTTCGGTATGAAAGCCTGGATAGTAGGGCTGCTTCGTGATAAGTTCGTGTAAAACTTCAAAAGGAACCTGAGTAAGGTTACTTTGAGATAAGTTTGTGTAAAACTTCAGGATGAACCGGGGTAAGGTTACCTTGAGATAAGTTCGTGTAAAACTACAAAAGGAACCTGGGTAAGGTTACTTTGAGATAAGTTTGTGTAAAACTTCAGGATGAACCGGGGTAAGGTTACCTTGAGATAAGTTTGTGTAAAACTTCAAAAGGAACCTGGGTAAGGTTACTTTGAGATAAGTTTGTGTAAAACTTCAGGATGAACCGGGGTAAGGTTACCTTGAGATAAGTTCGCGTAAAACTTCAAAAGGAACCTGGGTAAGGTTACTTTGAGATAAGTTTATGTAAAACTTCAGGATGAACCGGGGTAAGGTTACCTTGAGATAAGTTCGTGTAAAACTTCAAAAGGAACCTGGGTAAGGTTACTTTGAGATAAGTTTGTGTAAAACTTTGGGAGGAACCGGGGTAAGGTTACCTTGATATGATAATGTAGATTAGTTGACATGTTTGATTTCGAGAACTGAGTTTCCATTAGTTGTCTGTAGATGTGATCTGTATAACTGCTGGATTTGTTGAAGCTAACCGTTTTTTCCTGAAAAATATCAGGGTTAGTTATATACGATGCATGAAATGCAGGGCGAGATGATGTTCTCAAAATAAATGAGATTATGTTGTATGCAATATGTTTGCGCACGTCATGATATATGAACATGAAATGCTATTGTGGCACTTTCGAGTTTGGGAAAATAAATCCCTGACTATTGCTGGAGAGTACTGGAAATTACATTCCTGATCATAGTAGAAAAAGTGGTTCTTCTACTTCCGCTGGGGATAGTGACCGAAGATGATTAGCTTTCTGAAGGAACCTGCTGGGGAAGGAATTCCTGCTTGGGGACCTGGAGATCAGAATTTAGTTGTCTCGGCTCTGTGGGGAATATAGGTATCACTGGCTTGCATGTGATAGTGGCTTTGTTTCCAACTGTCTCTGCCCCTTGTACCATGCTGGAAAAAGTACATGCAGAGATTTTGTGGATGGATCTATATCGTGATTATACTTGAACATGTATTTAATGAGTGTCAGGATGACATCCGTCTTAGGATCGTATCTGAACTGTACTTGAAACATGTGTTGAATGAGTGTTAGAATGACATCTATCTCTGGATCGTATCTGAACTGTACTTAAAACATGTGTTGAATGAGTGTCAGAATGACATCCGTCTCTGGATCGTATCTGAACTATACTTGAAAGATGTGTTGAATGAGTGTCAGAATGACATCCGTATCTGGATCGTATCTGAACTGTACTTGAAACATGTATTGAATGAGTGTCAGAATGACATCCGTCTCTGGATCGTATCTGAACTGAACTTGAAACATGTGTTGAATGAGTGTCAGAATGACATCCATATCTGAATCGTATCTGAACTGTATCTGAAAGCTGAATCTGAATGAGTATCAGAATGGAATCTGTATTTGGATCGTATCTGAACTTTATCCGATGTATGAAAATCTTCAATAAGTAGCAGAATGACATCCGCATCTGGATCGTATCTGAACCGTTTCTAGATGAAAGTCTGGAATAAATGTCAGGATGGCATCCGTCTCTGGATCATACCTGAACCGTTTCTAGATGAAAGTCTGGAATAAATGTCAGGATGACATCCGTCTCTGGATCGTACCTGAACCGTTTCTAGATGAAAGTCTAGAATAAGTGTCAGGATGACACCCATCTTTGGATTGTACCTGGACCGTTTCTAGATGTATGCAAATCTTGAATAAGTAGCAGAATGACATCCGTATCTGGATCGTATCTGAACTGTTTCTCGATTCTGGTGCTCTTGATGAATGTTGATCAAGGTATAAGTCTTCCATTGATAGACAGGTGACGGGACATAGTCGTACGTTTTAAATCCCTAACTTTTGCCCGAACCCTTTTGGTTCGCCGGGATACCCCTATTTTTGCCTAGGTGTGTCAACCTAGTGGGTCTTTGTTATGCGTAGTATTTTCCGACTATGTCCATGCTTTCAGGATGTAGAGAGTTTTCACTATCTATAGTGTTTTGTTGTCAAAAATATTTTCTTGATGGCACATGAGTCGTCGCTGGAATGCATGCGCAATTCCCCAAGTGATTCGGATGGAGATCTACCCCTAGTTATTTGGCACCTTTGGAGATATTCCTTGAATCTTGACTTGACTATCCCAGATGATGGACAATGATCATGCCGTGCCCCTTGGTTGGAAGTGTTTTTCCACTTGAGGTGATCCTTTTTATTGAGAAGATTTTTTGTTCACTAGATATTCGTCATGCGAATTTCTCTGCTGTTGAATAAATATTCATATGCAAACAATGTTATTTTAAGAATGCAAAGCTTATGTCTGTCTTGAAGTTTGAAAATTCATTTTTTAGTAAAATAAGTTTTTTTGTGTAAAAGTGTGATGTCAACTCAGGATTTATAGCAAACCTTCAGGAGTCAGGATACCTTTTGTAATAGTATGCTTCCGAACTAACCCATGCTTCAGCTAGGACTTTTAAGGGTTATAACGTGGCCTGGTTCACGGTTTAAGAAACAAAGGATAAAGGCTCAAATTTTATTTGTACCCACCTGTTCTTCGTGATGTTCTTCGATCCTATGCTCAGTTAATTGTGCATTTAGATCTCGTTTGAGTCTTTGCTCTGATATTCCAGTGATGGTTTAGATATTGACAGTTTATTTTGAATAGACAGTCATTTTTGTTGATGGTTTGTAGGACCTCTTTCTTTTTTATTTTATTATCCCTGACTTTTGCCTGAACTGTTTCTTTTTGTGATTACAGTCAGCGGGATGCCCCAGTTTTTTTCTTAAGTCTCCTTCATAGGTTTTGACTTAATGGGCTTTTATTTCAAGAGATAATGACTGCCTGCTTGGATGATTATGCGGAACCATCACCATCTTCTATTTTGGAAGGACGTCTTCGATGCCATTCATTGTGTACGAAGCGGCAGATTGTGACTGAATGCGCCTCTGAATTAACTGAGAAAACTACCCTGCCCTAGGTTATGATTAAGGGTTTTAATATGTGTGAAAAGAAAAAACTCCTACTTCTTTGGCTCAAAGGGGTTGACTAGGGATTATCTTCCTTATAACTCCACTGTTTAGGATTTGAAGCAACGCCTGTACATCGTCAGCGGGGTCTGTTCAAAAGCATACTGTAGAGATTGTGGTATCATTTTCGTCATCCTCCCTCTAAGGCTTAGAAATTTTAATTGAGAGTTGAATATTACAAAAGGAAATAAGAACACATTTTTGAAATAGTGAATACGAATGAATTGATTCAAAACAGACATATGTAATGCATTGATAAAGTAACAAAGTTTGACATAAATAAATATTCGAACCATCAAAAGAAAATTACAAATTGAAAATTCTAATGAACGAAAAGCCCTCTTGTCATAACTTGTCACTTCAAATGGTGGGCCTTGGAGGATTGACAGAAACATTCCAGTTGACCATCTTGTGTGAATTCCAATGCTCCTTCATCAATCAGGTCTTGAATTTTGTATTTCAATCTCCAACAGTCGTCAGTATCATGCCCCAGACTATTGGAGTGGTATGCACACCTTGCATCAGGATTGTAGTTAGGCGAAGAAGTCTTGGGATTCGATGAGGCCCTATCAACGTAACCAGATTCATCCTCAACATGTGTTGTAAAGCTTGAGACAACGACATGTTGAGTTTGGTAAACTGCCTCTTGGGTGTATCCGGCTTACTCTGATTAGTCCGTTGTTTTTGGCGAGGTTGTTGTTGGACCCGTGATGTAGTAGCAATTTGGAAAGGTCCACTATTCCCCAAACCAACCTTTTGTCTTCTTGGAGGTTGATCAATGACTTGGTCCCCGACCTCGACTGTCTGCTTCATATTGTTGTATCTGTCTTGATGAAGTTGCTTGATGGTGGCTTTTAGCTCTTCTTGTCTTCGGGCTAGGCCTTGGATAAGAGCCATCTACCCCAACATTTGGGTTCTCATTACATCAACCTCAGCTTGCAGTAGTTCCAACCGTTCGTCCTTGTTGTCTTCAGGACTTTTCTTGACCAAGTTCCCAACGAGGAGTGTTTTCAACTCTTCCCGCCCCTTGGATAGGTTTAGGAATATGTCCCTGAACTGAGCTTCTTGAGTTTGAAGATCTCTGTAGTCTTGTTTGAGAGCCATTGCCGAAATAAACAGCGAGAACATGAGAGACCTGTACTGGAAGACCTGTTATGAAATGATATGTATGATATATGTATGCAATGTTTTCAAGGATCTCGCAGGGTAAACAAGAAACTGTTAGAATTTGATTTCAGCTTGATTGAAGAAACTTCATGTCGTTGAGAGTCCTTCTTCAAGAGTCAAGCTCACCATATCGAGTGGGTCATAGCCACTGACCTAAGTTATCGTGTTTTAATCTCTAGACAGCATTGGCTAGAGGAAAATAAATCCCCTTGCCCCTTGCTAGACCTCTGATTTACCATAACCTGCATCACAAACCCTTGAGATCCTTGAAATGGTTAAGGAAATGTTAAGGCATGATGTTATGATGTGTATGCTATGCGTTTAAGCAAAAGTGCGAGGTGATGTAAGCAAGTAAACCCGGCAAGAAATCCAAGTTATTGGATAAGGACTGTAAACAAAACCTGCAAGGAACTCATGTTGTCAGATAATAAAATTGTGCAAGTAGTTCAAGTTGAAAGCACACAAGTCACACAAACAGCCTTAGGTTTAGGCTTGCATGGGTTTTAAGGTAGTACCCTCTTGAAGTTTAGTTGGTTCAAACCTGTCCTAAAAAGTAATCGGGTTCTAGAGATTCTCAATATCACTGACCATCCTTTACCGGGCATTGTTTCAGCTCTCAATCTTTTCTTGCGGCCAAAATATCCCAAAAGTCTGATCTCAATGAGTGTAGCATCGAGTATCAACCAGTTCTCAGCTCTACACCGAGGCCAGATATCTCACAACTTTCTAATGGCCAAGTTGTTCAACTAAGGTTCTAAGGTCCGTTAGTGCTTCACGACACCACGCGGCGGCCCCGTATTCTCCTCGTTTCCCCATTAAGGATACCGGTACCAACCAAAGTGCCACACTAACACAACTATCGCTTAAACCATATCAGTCTACACCGTACAGTCTTCACGATCTATTGCTGTTTACCTAATGAGTGCCCCCAGATCCGGGTGTAGGATCTATAGTAACCCCAAACAAAAACCTCAAAAGTAAAGCAATCAAGACAATCAAGAGAATCAATTTTAATGACCTGGATCCTAAGGTATACCCCACTTTATTTTACTCCCTAGTATAGTCGCCAGCTATGTGATACGGTGGCAGAACCGACTGTTTAATACTGGTTTGTGTTTTGCGTTTTTTGTTTACAAAATGTCGCAGTAAGCAAGAGTCGCCACCGACTTTTATTTCATCCAATCTTGGAAAAGGAAAAAGAACAGAAAAAACCTTTTTTCGAGATATTCTGAGTACGGGGGGGTAGATTATAGAAAGGGAAGGTGTTAGCACCCTTTCTATCCGTAGTAATCTACGGGCTCTTAGCTACTTGCTCATTTTCAAATTGCTTGTGCGTGTTTGTCTTGAAAATGTTTTACTTTGTGATAACCCTTGTATCAGTCCTCAATGATGTGACGAAGTTTGTTTTGAAAATTTGTTTTGAAAGGTATTTGTGTGAAACATTTTCATTGAACAAGTACCTACTAGCATCTACTTACTCGAAAGAAGATCGTTTTTGTTCTATTTCCTTTAGACAACGCTATCCTACCATTAAGGAGTAGGTAGCACCGTCGTTGGAGTAGTAAGGGACATTCGAAAGGGACGTACGGTCACAAAAGCAATGTTAGGACACCTTAGTAACCATCCTAGAGTCCTAAAGATCTTTTCCGAGGCAACAGTCGAAAGGGTCATGTTTTGATCTTTTGGGACATAGAGGATAACCACTAAAACATCCTATGCTTCATAACTGTTTACCAAAGGCAACCGGAGTGAGAGTATACCTAAGAGTGAGCATGTGCAAGTGTGCTTTTTCAGTTAATGTTATCTTTTCACATTAGGGTTTTCTAACTGTTTTCATTTTTCATGCATTCTTGCCATACAATCCTATTAGCCATACATCTAACAGTTAAAGATTGTGGAAATTAAAAGTGCGAGGAAGTAAAACCTAGCTATTACGAGGCTTCAGGGAGGGGGATTAATTACATAACTAAAAATCGGGGATTTAAAGCAAGAAATAAAACCCTAATTTAACTATTACAAACCCTGAACAGTTACAAAATAATGGGGAAAAAAATAATTAACAAGCGCGCGGCAAATTAAATGCAAGGACGGTAATTAATAACTTAAAACCCTAATTGAGAGAAAGAAATTTTTGTTCTTGTGAATTTTTATTTGAGAAAACATTTAATTACAAATTAATTAAACCTAATTTCTAATTGTTTTAAATTATGAAAGAAATTAAATTAACCTAATTTCATAATTAAATTAATTAATTTATTATTAAAAAAAGCTTTTTGTATTTTTGTGATTTTTTTGTTTTATGATTAATTAAAAAAACATTTAATTTTTTGGTGAAAAATAAATAAACAAAAATAATTTTAAAAAAAGAAATAAATAAAGAAGAGAAAAAGAATGGGCCTGGAGTGATGAAGCAAACTGGGGGTGTATTATGAACTTCTGAAGCCCAGAAGGATGGCCCAGAGTCTGGCGCCTGATCCAATGAGACCATCTTCTGGGGACTCATGGTGGACCTGTGTATGCTGGCGTTGGATCTGGTGAATTAAGAGGATGAGATTAGAGGACGCGTGATGATCCTCAAAAGGTGAGATGTGTTGGATCTGGCTGGAGATGGATCCAGAGGATGATGATCCTCAGAAGGTGAGGCACGCTGGATCTGACTGGAGATGGGTCCAGAGGATGATGATCCTCAGAAGGTGAGGTGTGCTGGATATGGCTGGAGATGGATCCAGAAGATGATGATCCTCAAAAGGTGAGGTGTGCTAGATCTGGCTGGAGATGGATCCAGAGGATGAGATTAGAGGGCGCTTGATGATCCTCAGAAGGTGAGGCGTGCTAGATCTGGTGAAAATAATGGAGAAAATGCCAAAAGCTCACGCCTGGGATCGAACCCAGGACATGAGCTTTTGACTTCCTTCTTGTGACCAACTGCACTGGATGTTTTAATTATTAATATAATAATGAACATATAATATATTGGAAAACAAGTTAGTGGCCAGAAAACGCACCATAATTCAAACCAGCCAGTCAGGTTGTGACACGCTATTGTCTTCTTCCCTGTCCGTCGTTTTAGGTAAGACACTTTTACCTACGGCAGTTTTGCTGTAACTATAAACCTGTATTATTTAATAATCAAGCACATGCAATATAAATTCATTTGGGGACCATGAATCAACTGGGTTTGAAGCCCTGATCATCATGGTACCCATTATCAGGCCTAATTTTGCTTAAATCACAAAACCCTAAATTGGAGCACGAAACCCTAGCAATGGCAAAAGCTTGTTCCTGCACTGTAACCTAAATCAAACTATCCATAAACATTGCAAACATGATGATGAACACAAATATATGGGTAAAATACATTTATAATGCGTAAATCATAGAAATCGAATTTGAGTTCTTAGTGCAAACCGTGATGCTTCTATGTGAGGATTCTTGATGTTTTGAAGCCTGCAAATGGTTGGGAATGCTTCCTGAGATGCCAAGGAATTGATTTCTAGCTTTGAATCGTCTTGAATAGCCCTCTATCCCAGAATTTGAACCCCACTTCTTTTATAAAAAATTTTGAGTTTTCTTTGGCCTTTTCACGACTGCAACCCTTGTGCCATGCTCTAGAATTGTCCATTATATATCTAGGAATGAATTAGGGTTACAAATTTGGAATGAATCTTTGCAATTATAAGAAATTTGATTTGATTTTCAAGCTTATGCAAACTTGCTATTTTGAGCCAAATCTCCCCTTTCTTGTACCAATTATGCTTGATTCGTCTTGGCCTTGATAATTCAGCATATTCTGATTACCAACCTGACCAAAAACCAAATCAAATCATATCTTTGCTATTATTCATCAATTATTTGATTTAATTCAATTTTTATTTAATAAAAAATCAAGATAAATTGAAAAATGAAGCAAATAATGTGTGGGTGAATATTTGAGTCGTGGACCACATTATAAGTGAGTTGCAAGCATAAAAAGTTAGGCCCATTTAGCAAAAAAATGCATTTTTGAGCACATTTGACTTTTGGCAATTTTGCAAGAAAGGTCAACTTTGACAAGGCATATCTCCTCCAATTTTAACCCTAGAGAGGTGTTCTTGGACTTTTTAGAAATATTAGGATGTCCCCTAAGCAACCCTTTTGGTCTCATCTCAATTGAGTCTTCCATGTTCATGTATGAAGCTTTGACCCAAAAGGTGTTTTTGTTGACTTTTCAAAAGGACCTATAATGTCAAAATTCATATCTTTTTATGAGTGCATATTTTGAACTTGTGAGCTGAAGATGAGTTGTAGGAAATTGTATCATCTTCAAAATGAGATTTGGATGAAAAATTTATTATAAAGTATGAAGAAGTTATGCCTGGTCAAAGTTGGGTTGACTTTTACTCAGAAACCCTAATTTAGCAACTTTTGGGTTTTGATGAATTTAGAGCATTCCTTGAGGATCTGTTAGAACATAGTTTGATTCTACAACCCTTAGTTAGAGTTTTGATGATAACAAATAAAAAGAACTAATGACAAATACAAAGAACAAATATGCACCCTAAAAATTATGTTGTGTGTATGCAGAAGTTCTGACCATAGCAGCATCAGAAGATAAGCATAAGAACTACACGCTGAAGCAATCAGAACATGCGCTAAAGATTGATGACCAGAACCTGCGCTAAAGCAAAGCAAACTCTGATTATGAACAAGAACATGTTAATCCAAGTCATCAATATTATGAATTGTCATCAACAAGCAAGGAGATAAGATTCTGAAGCGTTATTGATCATTCAAGACATCATCATTTCCAACGGCTTCTTTCAGACAGGATCTTCTCCAAATGGAATGTGTGTTAATGACATTAAACATGCTTGATGATCAACGCTATTCCAATGCCTATATAAACAAAGTCAATATTCAAAACCATTGACAATTTGCTTCATAACCACTTACGTATATTCAAAGCTGCAAGCAATATTCTTTACATTTCCAAGCTATAATCTTGTGTAAATTATCACAGTTGTGATAAACAGTTTTTGCAAGAAAAACAACAACACACTTCTTGTATAATAGTTTTGAAACAGTGTTCCTTGAGATTAACCGGATTGTGGTTGTACACAAGAAGACTTTAACAATTGTTAAAGTAGTGATTGTAATCCTTTTGAGATTAGTGAATTAAGACCTTGTTGGAGAGAGGCGAAATCACCTTGACGGGTGGACTGGAGTAGTTTTAGATCAAACGAACCAGGATAAAAATATTGTGTCATTGAGCTTTTAATTTCAAGTTTTCAATTTAACCCCCCCTTCTTGTATTTTTCACATCTTCAATTGGCATCAGAGCGTCTGGTTCTGAACTTAAACACTTAACCGTGTCAGTACAAGATCCAAGCTTCAGAAAAACACTATGGTGGAAACAAGCCAAAACATCAGCAATGACAACCATGAAGACAAGGACAGATTCACTGGAAAACCTCCAATATTTGATGGAGAAAACTTTGACTATTGGAAAGACATATTTGAGAGTTTCTTTATGGCCCATGATGCTGATTTGTGGGACATGGTGACTGATGGATACACGCACCCAGTGGATGGACGTGGTCAGACGATAGACAGAAAAATGATGTCTGATCAGCAAAAGCGTGAATTCAGAAACCACCACAAGGCCAGAACAATACTCCTCAGCGCCATCTCATACTCAAATTATGAGAAAATATCAAACAGAGAGACTGCCAAGAATATGTTTGACTCTATGAGAATGGCGCATGAAGGCAACATTCAAGTCAAAGAAACCAAGGCCCTTGCGCTCATTCAGAAGTATGAGGCATTCAATATGGAAGATAGTGAATCAATAGAAACTATATTTTCAAGATTCCAAATCCTTGTTGCTGGACTGAAGGTTCTTGACAAAGGGTATTCTACTGTTGATCACGTTAAGAAGATCATCAGAAGCTTTCCCAAGCAATGGAGGCCAATGCTCACAACACTTAAGCTAGCCAAAGATCTCAACAAAATATCTCTGGAGGAACTTGTCAGCTCCCTCAGAAGTCACGAGATAGAGCTAGAAGAAGATGAGCCCAAAAGCAAGGTAAGCCACTAGCTTTAAAATCTAACAGAAAATCTGACTCTAAGGTTTTGCATGCTGTGGAAGAAGCTTCTGATGGATCCTCATCAGAAGAAGATGAACTGTCTCTCCTCTCCAGAAGGGTGAACCAACTGTGGAAGCAGAGACAAAGGAAATTTAGAACTCCTAGAAGATCAGAGAATCAGAATGAATCCTCCTCCAGATACAGAAAGTTTGAGTCTTCGTTTGGACACAGAAGATCTGAAGGTTCCTCAGGATATAGAAAGCCAAATAACAAGGACATCATCTACTATGAGTGTAACGAGCAAGGGCACTACAAAAGTGACTGCCCAAGGCTTCAGAAGGAGAAGTCTAAAAAGAAGTTCTTCAAGGAAAAGAAGAAAAGCCTCATGGCTACATGAGATGATTCTGACACCTTTGAAGCTGACTCAGAATCAGATGGTGAAAGAGCAAACATAGCTCTCATGGCAAACATATCAGAAGACAGTGAAGCTTCTGGTTCAGACTCAAAATCAGACACTGAAGAGGTATTTCCTGATTTTACCATAAATTTTACTAAGGATGAACTTGCAGAAAGCCTAAATGAAATTCTGGAAAGGTATCAACAA
The DNA here is from genome assembly GCA_948472305.1 of Vicia faba. Lineage (NCBI taxonomy): Eukaryota > Viridiplantae > Streptophyta > Magnoliopsida > Fabales > Fabaceae > Vicia > Vicia faba. Next base: position 632,546,379 of record OX451735.1, on the reverse strand, counting down.
ATCAGAGTCAAATTCAGGAACCTGAAAAGGAATCTTGCCTCTGACTCTGAAAAGTCTGAGAGTCTCAGATTAGAGCATTCTGAGTTAAAAGAAAAAATTTCAAAATTAGAAAATGATTTGCAAAACTCTCAGAAGGAAACAATCTCTGAAACTCCCAGTAATGCTGATGAGATCATTAAAGAGTATGATCACAGCTTTCAGAAGTTTCTAGCTAAAAACATAGACATAAGCAAGATGGCTTCAATGATCTATGGAGTTAGCAGAAATGGAATAAAAGGGATAGGATATCAAGATAAGGTATCTACACCAAAAAATGCCATAGACTTAGTTATAAAACACACACCACTCAATTCACAGTTTATATATGGGCACACACATGACATAAAATACACAAGTAGTGATTATTCTGTCAAACCAAAATTCAATCAGAATTTTGGTAAAACTAACAAATCAGGACCCAAGAAAATGTGGGTACCTAAGGATAAAATTATACATGTAGCAGATATCTTTAGCAGCAAGGCTAAGACACCAATCAAGGTACCTGGACTCTGGCTGCTCGCGACACATGACTGGAAGAAGGCATATGTTCCAAATCCTGGAACTTAAGCCTGGAGGCTACATGGGCTTTGGAGTAAATCAGAGAGGAAAAATCATTGGCTTTGGAACAATAGGTAATGGAAATCTTCCCTCTATAAATAATGTATTATTAGTTGATGGATTAATGCATAACTTGTTATCCATAAGTTAATTAAGTGATAACAGTTATGATATAATCTTTAATCAAAATTCATGCAAAGTTGTTAGTCAGAAAGATGGGACTATCCTATTTAATGGAAAGAGGAAAAACAACATTTATAAAATAAAACTTTCTGAACTAAAGAGTCAGAATGTAAAATGCCTACTTTCTGTTAACAACGAGAAATGGGTCGGGCACAGAAGATTGGGGCATGTTAGTATGAGAAGAATATCTCAGATTAACAAACTCAATCTGGTCAGAGGACTTCCTAATTTGAAGTTCAGCTCAGATGCTCTGTGTGAAGCATGTCAGAAAGGCAAATTTGCAAAACCTGCTTTCAAATCCAAAAATGTTGTTTCCACCTCTAAGCCATTAGAACTTCTGCACATTGACTTATTTGGACCAGTAAAAATTGCTTCAGTCAGTGGCAAGAAGTATGGGTTAGTAATCGTAGATGACTATAGCAGATGGACATGGGTAAAGTTCTTAAGACACAAGGACGAGTCACACTCTGTGTTTGTTACCTACTACAACCAAGTTCAGAATGAAAAGGATCTTAGAATTGTCAAAGTCAGAAGTGATCATGGTGGAGAATTTGAAAATAAAAATTTTGAATTATTTTTTAATGAAAAAGGCATCTTGCATGACTTCTCTTGTCCTAGAACTCCCCAACAAAATGGAGTTGTAGAATGAAAGAACAGAACATTGCAAGAAATAGCCAGAACCATGATCAATGAGACTAACATTCCTAAGATCTTCTGGGAAGAGGAAATTAACACAACGTGTTACATTCAGAATAGAATCTCCATAAGACCTATTCTGGAAAAAACTCCATATGAATTGTGGAAGAACAGAAAGCCCAACATTTCTTATTTTCATCCATTTGGATGCACCTGCTTTATTCTGAATACAAAAAATTATCTGAACAAGTTTGACTCTAAAGCACAAAAGTGTATTATGTTAGGATACTCTGAACGCTCAAGAGGGTATAAAGTATACAATACAGAAATAAAGATTATTAAAGAGTCAATCAGTGTTAGGTTTGATGATAAGCTTGACTCTCAAAAGTCAAAGCAGAATGAATTCCTTGCAGGTATGGAAGTTGAACTCATAGGTACTGAAGACAATTCATCAGAAGGTCTCAACAAAGACGCTCCCTCAACATCAGAAAGAGTTACTGCAAGCAATCCAGCATATTCTGTTGATCAACTTTAGAAAAGGCTATCCAAAAGCAGCATTGATCACCCAGAAGATACAATATTGGGAAAGAAAGATGATCCAATCAGAACCAGATCAACATTCAGAAACTCTGAAGAATCCCTCATGGGACTGGTCTCTCTGATTGAACCAACAACTATTAATGAAGAACTTCTGGACAATGACTGGATTCTGGCAATGCAAGAGGAACTGAATCAATTCACCAGAAATGACGTATGGGATATGGTTCCCAAACCAAAAGGATTCAACGTCATTGGAACAAAGTGGGTGTTCAGAAACAAACTGAACGAGCAAGGAGAAGTCATTAGAAACAAAGTACGACTGGTAGCACAAGGTTATAGTCAGCAAGAGGGGATAGACTATATAGAAACCTTTGCTCCAGTCGCCAGGTTAGAATCTATCAGACTTTTAATATCATTTGCTGTAAATAACAACATCACTCTGTATCAGATGGATGTCAAAAGTGCATTCTTAAATGGCTATATAGATGAAGAGTTATATGTGCACCAACCCCCTGGGTTTGAGAATTCCAAAAATCCAGAATATGTTTTCAAACTAAAGAAGTCACTCTATGGTCTGAAACAAGCTCCCAGAGCTTGGTATGAAAGACTAAGTAACTTCCTGTTAGAAAAGGAATTCACCAAAGGGAAAGTGGACACAACCTTATTTTGTAAGACAGTTAAGAATGACATGTTAGTATGTCAGATTTATGTTGATGACATCATCTTTGGATCTACTAAACCCTCTCTGGGAAGAAAGTTTGTTAAATGTATGCAGGAAGAGTTTGAGATGAGCTTGATAGGGGAACTCAAATTCTTTCTGGGAATTCAGATAAACCAAACTCCAGAAGGAACTTACATTCACCAGAGCAAATATGTCAGAGAACTTCTGAAGAAATTTGATCTCTCAGAATGTAAGCCCTCAAAGATTCCAATGCATCCCACGTGCATTCTGGAAAAGGAAGAGGTAAGTAAAAAGGTAGAACAAAAGGTATACAGAGGTATGATTGGTTCTCTTCTCTATCTGACGGCTTCAAGGCCTGACATTTTATTTAGTGTTTGCTTATGTGCTAGATTCCAATCAGATCCTAGAGAAACTCACTTAACAACAGTTAAGCGAATTTTCAAGTATCTGAAAGGTACTACTTATCTGGGTCTGTTTTATAGAAAATCAAATGATTATAGCTTAGTAGGATATTGTGACACTGACTTCGCTGGAGATAGAGTAGAACGTAAAATCACTTCTGAAAGCTGCCAGTTTCTGGGAGAAAATCTGATCTCATGGACCAGCAAGAGACAGTCCATAATTGCATTATCAATAGCAAAAGCTGAATACATAGCAGCTACTGGGTGTAGCATGCAAATTCTCTAGATGAAAAGTTAACTTGAAGACTTCAACATATTTGAGAGTAACATTCCTATCCTCTGTGACAATACTTCTTTTATTTGTCTCAGTAAGAATCCAATTTTACATTCTAGGGCTAAGCATATAGAAATAAAACATCATTTTATTAGGGACTATATTCAGAAAGGAATTTAAACCTTAAAATTTATTGATACAGACCATCAATGGGCTGATATCTTTACAAAACCTCTTTCTGAAGATAGGTTTAACTTCATTCTGAAACATCTCAGCATGAAGCTATGCCCAGAATAAATTGTTTTATTTACATATCTTAACCTTCAGAACTTCATTATTTTCTGTGAACTACTGATCAACCTGTCTTCAGAGTTTAGAAAGTATAGATTGCATCAGAATCTATCCATGAAGATCTGAGCGTTTCATTTCAAGGATAGAAGCATACAATTCACATAATCAAACTGTTGTCATCCATTCATCATCTACTTTCTGAGGCAGAACATGCGTTCACTTTTCTGAAAGGTCAAAAGCGCTAATTGGATGCATTGAGACACATGTCATGGGTAACCGTTCCAGTATCTTTCTAAATCCCCTAATTTCAGCTGTCATTAATGCTTATAATCATGACTAATTATTTCTCTCTCTTACTATTTACGCTTTCAAGAAAAACTATTTAAACTCAAATTTCACTCTTTACATTCTTTCACTTTTACTCTCTCAATATTTTCTATCGTTTCAAGCTCTCGTTTTCAAAAACTCCTTTCATCTTCCTCAAAATCCCGTGTGAACAATGGCTTCTTCAAGTGTCACAAATGTCAGTTCTCAGGAATCTGCTTCAATGGATCAGTATGAAGAACCCTACATAACGCTCCTCACTCCTATTAATACTCAGGAAGTTCTCTCTGAACTAATTGTTGATTTTGGGAGTCTTCAAGAAAATGGCTTCAATCTGTATGAAGACGTTACTGCTCAAGGATGGAACAGGTACTTTGACCGTCTGGTTGGTCCAACATTTCCCATTCTTGTTAAAGAATTCTGGATACATGCTTCTTCTTCAAATCATCAGGTTACTTCTTATGTCATGGGGAAGAAAATTTTTATTACAGAAGACCTAATTTCAAAGCTTATTGGTTACAATGGTGGAGGTGTCAGATGCATTGACATGAATGAGAGATTCTCTGGCGTAAGCTCTATTACAAAGGAAATTTTTACTCATGGACTTCCCTCCAGTAAAATCAGGGATTTGAAGGATCACCATAGAATTTGGGCCAAAATCATTCTGGGGTGTATCAACCACAGGAAGCCAACTAGCTCTCCTGATTACATCAACATTGATCAGTAGTTTCTGATCTATTTCATTGCCAAGAGGACTAAGCTAAACCTCTCACACTTGCTGTTTAATCATATTAGAACTAGTGTGAAGGAAACAAGAGAAGATGAACGAACCAAGAGGGATTGGATACCCTTAGGAAGACTCATATCAGATATTCTGACAGAGAATAGGCTGATAGAACATTTGACTGAAGCCCAGGAAATCGACACATTGGAAGCAACCGTTGGGAAGCCCCTGAACTCTAAAAATCTGAAGAAGATGAAAATCATTGAGAATATCAAGAAGGAACCTACTATTACTTCTCATGCAACCATCACTTTAAGAAGGATACCTCTGGATGATTTTCCTCTATTTTCTGATATTGACTCCAAACCAGAAATAATAGTCAGATATCTGGACGCTTGCAAGGAAGATGGTACAGCACCATAAATCAATATCCAGGACTTACACAAGGCTTCTCCAGAAGTTGATTTAAAGAATACAAAGAAGAGGAAAGCAGCAGCAGAAGGACCATCTCAGAGGACTCCAAAAGCTGCCAAAAAGAAAGGTAATCCCTCCTTTGTTCCTGTTATAGAATCAATAAATGTATCAACATCTGAAGCCATGCATTCTCAACCAGCAAACCCATCACCCCAAACATTTGAAGACTTTTACATAGGGTTTGATCCATCAGAAACTCTAGGTCTGAATGAACCTCACTCCTTTTCTCAAAATCCAAATCCTGAACAAACCCAACCAGAACTTGCCAAAGTTCTGTCTGATATTGATTTATTTGACCAAGACTTTTCAACTCCCGTACCATAAAATCCAAATTCTCAACTCCCTGAAAATCCAAACTCTGATACCACACCAAAAATTCCGCAACCTCACTCTCCACAACAAGAAATTCCTCATCCACAATCACCTCAACCAGAAATTTCATAACCACAATCACCTCAACAAGAAATTCTTCAACCTGAAATACAACAACCAGAAGCTCAACCTTATGAGAATCAATCTTCTAATATCCATGAACCAGAACCTCACCATGTTTCAAAAAATCAATCTTAAGAACCTCATTCAGATTCTGATACAATCCTGATACCTAGAATCACAGAACCACTTGTTATTCGCATGCCTCTCACCATCAACGACATTCTAGAAATCAGTTCATCCCTGGAATCCACTCCTCCAAACTCCCCTACCAGCCCAATTATCATTCCTAAATCTCCCACTCTTTCACCCTCTAACAGTCCAGTTGACAATGTAAGACTTGTCATTGATCCAATTGTGCTGGAAAGACTAGCTTCTATCTCTCACAAAACTGCCATTCCCATACCTAAACCAACTGAAACCACATCAGATGTTGGTACAAGTTTGTTGATTTTTGAAACAGGAATACAGGAATGGATAAATTCTTTGAAGCATGCTAGTCAAGAGATGACTAATCCTGCTACTTCTGATTATATGTGGACAAGTTTCAGAAACTGGCTTAGTTCTGAAACACTGAAGCTGAAGGAACAAAGTTATGAACAGGTTTAGCAGAACTTTAGTGCTAAGCTGAAGGCTTTTCAAGACCAAGTTCTGAGAAAACTGTTCAAGAAAGATATCCTCTCTTTGGATAATTGTGATACGGTGGGAGAACTGACTTGAGGTTTTGCGTTTGTGTTTGCAAATGTTTCGGTTTAGCCAGAGTCGTCACTGACTTTTTATTTTATCCATAGGAAAGGTCAAAAAGCACATGAAAGACCTTTGAGATGGTGTTTCTTGGGTTTGGGGGGTAGATTATGAAAAGGGAAGGTGCAAGCACCCTTTTCATCCATGGTTATCCATGGGATCTTAGTTACTTGTTTAGATCACTTGCTTTTCCTTTTCAATTGTTTGAAATGGTGCTTTGTGTGTGGTTTTGAAAATGTTTTTAAAAGAGGCCATCGTTGTGGCAACCTTTGTAATGATTCTTGTTTGAATGTATACAAAGGTGTATTGTATTTTGAAAAGATTTTTCAATGTTTGAAAGTTTGAAAGTTTGTTTTGGGAAATGTTTTGAAATTGTGTTGTGAGGTGTGTTTGAAAATAGCAAGGATGTTTTTGCAAGTTTTGATCAAGTAACTAAGAGTTGTCTACCTTATCTACTCAAAGATATTTCCTACATTTTTAACCCTTTTACATTGTTGTTTTACCATTGCATTTGGTAAACAACCTTGTATTAGGATGTTAAACAGGACAGGCGCGGGTCATCGTATTGACCATGATAGCAATAGTGCCAAGTATCTTTAGCAATTTTTTGAGGGACTAGATCATTTTATATAGGAAACCGAGATAGCGTCATTGAGGGACTATGATCTTTTGTTTTGCCAAGTGTGGTACGGTGGGAGAACTGACTTGAGGTTTTGCGTTTGTGTTCGCAAATGTTTCGGTTTATCAAGAGTCCCCACCGACTTTTTATTTTATCCTAAGGAAAGGTCAAAAAGCACAGGAAAGACCTTTGAGATGTTTTCTTGGGTTCGGGGAGTAGATTATAGAAAGGGAAGGTATTAGCACCCTTTCTATCCATGGTTATCCATGGGCTCTTAGTTACTTGTTTAGATCACTTGCTTTGCTTTTCAATTGTTTGAAATGGTGCTCTTCAATTGTTTGAAATGGTTCTTTGTGTGTGATTTGAAAAGATGTTTTGAAAAGAAGCCATCGTTGTGGCAACCTTTGTAATGATTCTTGTTTGAATGTATACAAAGGTGTTTTTGTGTTTTGAAAAGTTTTCAATGTTTGAAAGTAGGGATTTGAAATTGTGTTTTGAAGTGTGTTTTAAAAATAGCAAGGATGTTTTTGCAAGCTTTTGATCAAGTAAATAAGAGTTATCTATCCTATTTTACTCAAAGATCTTTCTTGTGTTTTTAACCCTTTTAACAATGTTGTTTCACCATTGTATTTGGTGAACAACCTTGTGTTAGGATGTTAAACGGGACAGGCACGGGTCATCGTATAGACCATGATAGCAATTGTGTCAAGTATTTTTGGCAATTTTCTTAAGGGACTTTATCATTTTGTTTAGGCAACTCAGATAGCGTCGTTGAGGGACTATGATCTTTTGTTTTGTTTTTGTTTTGCCAAAGTACTTAACATGCATACCATGGCCCACTTTTGAAGGCAACAAGTGGATTGTAACCCTAGGGGTGAAAGTGTACATTGTGTTTGTTTTTCATGCATTTTTTGTCTTTGATTAGGTCAAACTAATTGTTGGTTTTGATTTTGCATACAAACCCTAATTCTCTAATCATGGCATAATTGAAAGCTTTTAAGTGCGTAAAAATAAATCTAAGCTATTACAACTTTGATATAGGGGGGGTACAAGTTTTGAGTAGGGGATAATTGACAAAAAATACAAACCCTAAGCTATTACAACCAAATTGAGTTACAATGCATAATATTTAAATGTATAAAATTTAAATGGCAAAATAAATGAATATTAAATAAAATGTATTATGCCAAAAGGAAGGATTTTTATTTGTTATGTATGTAAAAGTATTTCCAATGTGAAAAAGATGTAAAAAAATAAAATAAAATAAAAAGTTGATTTTTACTTAATTAAGGGGTAACCCTAATTTTTTTAAGAAAAATAATATATTATATTATTTATATACAAAAATATATTAATATGTACAAAAATAAAAATATATTGAAAACAAGTGTTTTTTAGTATAAGATAATAATAAAAATAAAAAAAAGGTATTATTTTTGTGTTTTTATTCTAATTATTTAGTAAAATAAAGTATATATATATATATATATATATATATATATATATATATATATATATATATATATATATATATATATATATATATATATATATATATATATATATATATATATATATATATATATATATATATATATATATATATATATATATATATATATATATTAAATATATTAAATATGTATAAAATAAAATAAAATATTTACAAAAAATAAAATACATTCAAGAAAATATTATCAATGTGAATAAAAATAAGAAATGAAAATAAAAGTATTATTTACATTATTTTCAAGTTTTAATAAATAATGTAAAGTATTTAAATGTTTTAATGTTAGAAATAATTAATATAAATACCAAATAAATATAAAAAATTATGAAAATATTTTTTAAGTATTTTTTTATATTTGGAAATAAAATAATAAAGTCAGAAATGAAATTAAAATGCAAAAATAATAAAAATACAAGAAATTGGGTCAGGGGGTGTGAAACTGAAAAAGAAGGTGTTAGAAGCAAAAACAAGCCAGCCCAGCCCAAGTCTTCATCTTCTTCCTCCAGCACTGTGAAAAACGCGCGTTCTGAGTTCAAACAGCTAACTCCTGCATTTGTGATCTTTTGCCAAAACTCAAAACATGAAACTTGTAGAGCATCAAACCACGATTCTAACTATATAAAAAACTTAATCTAACTCTCAAAGAACAGAGATAATTTCTCTGGACCTAATTTCTAACCTAGTTTTTTCAGAAAGTTCATCGATGAAATTCTCTTAGCACGTTTAATATAAATGAAAACTGAGCATATGTATGGTTTCAGGGTAATGAGTACTACATCTTTCATTCACAAACCTAAGGCTAAATGTTCCTGAATAGAGAGGTAGAAGTTGATGAAAAACCTGTTTCAGTTGGATTCGAGTTGCACAATGCAGCAACTTTTAGTGAGGCCTGAGGTTCTTTTGAGCTTGCTTGATGTTCCTTGAACCTTTCCCAATGCTTAGTTTGTTTTGAAATGGCCTGAATCAACCTTTAGAAGTCAACCTGCATAAGCTTGAAACAAAAATGGTGAACACTGTAAATGGAGTTATAGTTGGCAACGGAGGTTTGGGATAGCTTGAGTGAGTTGAATGGAAGGTGTTTGAAGTGGAAAGGAGCAAAACGCACGAGCAAAATGAGCTATGGCACTCAAGTTATAGCAACTGTCCTGTTTTGCAAGTTTTTGGTGTTTTGGTGTTCAAGGGTGTTTGAGGGATGATTGGATCGTGTTTCTGACCTTAGGCAATGTGTAAAACTTGTTTCAAATGTTGGCTTCAGTTGAAAATATCAGATATGTGAGTTATGGACTTTTGGCATAATGACTTGGTTTTGAAGCAAAAAGTGGGAGTTGATAATGCAAGGGTTGTACTGGCTTGTAACCTAGCTGCACAAAGTGGTTGAGCTTTGCCTGACATTAGGGAGCCTTGTTTGCAGAAAAATGCTTGGTGTATGGCTCAAGAAATGAAACTTGACATAAAGCATGCTTTATGTAAATGGAAGTGTTATCTTTATGCCCAAAATGGAATTGTTCATTGTATAATGCTCCCTTGATCAGAACAATGCCTCTAACCAATATATTTGCATTCAATTTTTTAGTGTAAATTGGTTTAGAGGCTTGTAATTAAGTACAAAGCTAGTTTGGTCAGATTTTGCAAGTTGTATGAACATGTATTGGCCATGGTTACAAAGTGAGTTTTTTCCAACTTCAAGCATTCGATTCTCCCTAACCACAAATGTGTTTGAGGAGTTCTTGGACAATTTGGAAAGCTTACAACATTTACTATAATCCATCTTTGAAATTAAACTTGATACTCCAAGTGGAACTATGTGAAAAATGGCCAAGAAGATGGGTCAAAATCGTGCCTAAACTAGGGCAAAATTTCTCTAAGTTAAAAGTTTTAGGGACCCTTGTTCCAAAAATCATAACTTAAGATCCAAGCTTCTTTTGAGAAAACTTTGTGAATAAAAGTTGTAGACTTTGTGGAGGAATAAAACTTTCATGTTGTAATTTTTGTTTGAATCCATTTGCATCTTGGTGAAAATATGGGACAAAGTTAGGAAAAATTAAGAAAATTTCATAACTTAGAAAATTTCTAAGTTATGAAAATTTTCAATTTCAAACCCTAATTTGCAATTTTGGGTTTCTTGATGAACAAGCTTCATAATTTTACATATATTGATGAAAAATGACCCTTGGCACTTGATTTTGACCAAAAAGTCAAAGTTTGACTTTTCAGTGTACAGTCAAATTTTGATCAGTTGACTGAAAAATTCATCTGTTAATCCTATGCATTTGAGATCTTTTGAACTTGTTGAATGGGTCAAGATAATGAAATTGATTCCTTGAGTCCATTGTTGATCTTGATTTGCCATTGGCTAGGTCAAACAGTCAAAATTTGCCTTTGTACAGTCAAAACCCTAAAAATGACCATTTTGCCCTTTTGGTGATCAGATCAAATTTCTTGTGGAATTATGGTCCAAACTTGGTCAAATGGTTCATATGAGTTCACAATGTTAATGTGGGTCAAAATTCAGGAGGTTTGACTGTAAATCGGTCACAGTTGACTTTTCCCCCAATACAGCTGATTTCTAGGTCAACTGTCCAATTGATTGGACAAAAATTTGATTCAAGGCTTAAAACTTGGTATGGACAAACTTGTGAGTCCAACATGAAGTATGAAAGTTAATTTGGGTATTGAAGGTCCAAAAATCCTTGTGCAAACTCAAACCCTAATTTTAGGTCAACAGTGCAAGGAGGTGTCTTGAGCAGAGCAAACCCTAGCTTGGTCTTGAGTTCCAAGAGCCTTGTGATGAGAAATGTTGATAAAATGAGAGGGAAAATTTTTGGGGTACAACAGTTTCCCCTATTCAATCTTCTTGAACCTGAAGAGTTAGATTGGCAAGTTTGCCTTTCGTGACTCGAAGGTAAAAGAGGATTGGACACTAGAGTGCCCGTAAATTTGTACGCGTCCAAATATTATTGAAGGAATGGGCTTAAAGATGCCATTTGGAGATGATAGAATCTTGCTGGAGATGGGCTTAAAGATGCCATCCAGGAATGTTTGTTGAACTGCAATGTTGTAGGTCAAAATAATGAGCATCAAAATGGTATCCGTGTCTGTAATGCATTTGAACTGTATCTAGAGATTGAGTCTGTATGAGCAAAGGAATGGCGTCCGTGTATGGAGCGTATCCGAGCTGTAACTGTATTTGATCTTTGAATGAATATCAGAATGATTTCCGTGTTTGGAGTGTATCTGTATTATGAATGGGTAACAGAGAAACATCCGTATATGGAGCAACTGCGTGCTGGGGATAAACTCTGAATGAGTGGCGGAATGGCAACTGTGTCTGGAGCGTATCTGAAGTTGAGATCTATATGAGTAGCATAATGACTTCCGTGTCTGGAATATATCTGAAACTATAACTGGGATCTGAATAAGTGACAGAATGACTTCCGTGGCGACTGTACTGGGGAGAATCAAACTTCTGGTGTAAGGGCCAGAATGGCATCCGTGTTTGGAGCGTATCTAAACTTGAAGTTGATAATTGACTCTGAATGAGAGATAGAATAGCCGCCGTGTCTGGAGCGTATCTAGTCTGTATCGGATTGCTGAAGTCTGAATGAGTGATAGAATGACCGCCGTGTCTGGGGTGTATCCATATTGTATCTGAATAATTATTAATGATAGCCTTTTAATCTTATCCTGAAAAGGGTAAAATGTTAGCTAAAACACAAAATTATGTTGCATGATATGTATGATGCAATGAACTGTGTTTCATCAATGTTTATGATATATGAATGTAATGGATGTGCATGTAAGCTGATTGGTTGTCTTGCTAAGGAAAATAAATCCTTGATAACTGGAGATAATGAACTCTTTCACTGCTGCTGGAAGAAGTAAATTCATGACCGATGTTGAGGATTCAAAAACCTTTGATTGTTGAAGATGAGAAATCCTTGCTGACTGCTTGTGGATTAAAGATCTTTGATTGTTGAGAAATGAGAAATCCTGGGACCACTGCTGGAGATTGAAAATCCTTGGTGACTTGTGGGGATTTACAAGGGTTTTGACAACTTCTGCGGGGAATGAGAATCCTTCATGACTTTCCTGGGAAATAAGGAAAACTCTGAAAATCTCTACTGGGGAGTCAACACCTAGGAGGCTTCTGCTGGAGAAATGAGACCAAGAATCTTTGATCTGCTGGGAAATAACTCTGGGGAGAATGTTTACTCGGCCGGTGAAATCAGGAGCTTTGGGTTGTATGCCAAACTACTGGGGAATCATCCTAGTCGGAGATAAGACAAGAAGTTAATTGTTATCAGCTTGGTTCTCAGACTTTTAAGATAACCTGCTGGGGAAATTGGGGGAAGTTGAACTGTTCCCACCAAGGATTGATAGTTGGAAATTTGACTTCGCTGGGGAATAGGTATTTCAGGGTTTTTGGGCTCCACTGGGGATCGGGAGTTTGAACTCTGATGGGAATTTTGAAACTTAACTCCGTTGGGGGATAAAGTTTAGAACACACTGGCTCCGCTGGGGATCTCGAAATTTAACTCTGCTAAGGGTGTATACTTCGAGGTTTTAGCTTTGTTGAGGATCTGAATGATGTGTAGGGGATTTCTTCACATCAGTAATTATCCTTTCTCAATTTTGTTTTATTTGTAAGCAGTGATTATATTCAAATGCATATGCCTATTTAACAAAACTTTGGATGTTTTCAAATAAAACATAAGTGTAAAAAGAAAGGAAAGGCAAGCAAATTTCTGCACTTTGAAGTATCTTTGTATTAACTTTTGTAAGTATCTTTGTACAAAGGAGACATACATCCTAGTAAGAGAATGTTGTCGTAAAAATTGAAAAATTTTATACAAAAAGAAAGATGGCTATGTGTAACAATTCCATGGGATTCCCATTCTGCTATAGCCTTCACAACTCTGAGTATCTTGTCCATTCGCTGCTTCGTTCGTCAATGATTGGATTGATCAGAAGCTTGGAGCTTGTTGGTGAAGAGATTGTTCTTAAAGTGATCCGACGAGACATAGTCATACACTTTAATTCCCTAACTTTTGCCTGGACCACCCTTTCGGGTTTTTGATCCACCGGGAAATCCTTTTTGCCCAAGTCGCCCTTTCGGGTTTTCAACTTGCCGGGTGTACATATTTTTTTGTTTATCCCTAATTTTTGCCTGAACCGCCCTTTCGGGTTTTCGATTCACCGGGATGCCCATTTTTGCCCAAGTCGCCCTTTCGGGTTTTCAACTTGTCGGGTCGTTTTATGCGTAATATCTTTTGACTATGTCTACATTCGCAGGGTGCGGCAAGTCGTCGCCATCCATGGTGGTCAGAATCATTTCCCCACCAGAAAAGATGTTCTTGATCACAAATGGTCCTTCGTAAGTAGGAGTCCACTTGCCCCTGGGATCACTTTGCAGCAAGATGATCTGCTTGATTACAAGATCTCCGACTTGATATTCCTAACGCATGAATTTCTTGTTGAAAGCCTTGATCATCCGTTTTTGATACGTCTGACCATGACAAACAGCAGTAAGTCGCTTCTCGTCGATCAAGTTAAGTTGATCAAGCCGGGTCTGAATCCAATCGTCTTCACTCAAACCGGCATCCTTCATAATCCTCAAGGAAGGAATCTGAACCTCCATATGTAAAACAACTTCCATGCCATATACCAAAGAAAAGGGGGGTTGCCCCTATTGAAGTACGTGCCGTGGTACGATATCCGTGTAGAGCAAACGGTAGCATCTCATGCCAGTCCTTGTAGGTGACTGTCATCTTTTGAATGATCTTCTTAATATTTTTGTTCGCGGCTTCAACAACACCGTTCATCTTCTGCCGATAGGGAGATGAATTGTGATGATAAATCTTGAACTGTTCGCACAGAGCGGTGATCATAGTGTTGTTCAAATTTGTATCGTTGTCCATGATGATCCTGTCGGGGATACCATACCGGCATATGAGATTCTGCTTGATGAAGCGAGCGACCACATTCTTTGTAACAGAGGCGTAGGAAGCTTCTTCGACCCACTTGGTGAAGTAATCAATAGCCACCAGGATGAAGCGATGTTCGTTGGATGTCGTAGGCTTGATCTCTCCAATCATGTCAATGCCCCTCATTGCGAATGGCCAAGGAGCTGTTAGAACATTGAGAGGAACAGGAGGAATATGTACCTTGTCAGCATAGACTTGGCATTTGTGGCAAGTACGGGAATGTTGATGACAATCAGCTTCCATGGTAGACCAGTAGTAGCCTTCCCTTAGAATCTTCTTAGCCATCATATGTCCGCTCAAGTGGGTGCCAAATGTGCCACTATGTATCTCAGTCATGATCAACTCAACTTCAACCTTGTCCATGCAACGAAGTAGAACACAATCATGGTTGCGCTTATAAAGGATGTCATTGCTTAGGAATAACTTGGCAGCAAATCTCCTTAATAACTTTTTGTCATTGACGGAAGCTCCTGCAGGGTATTCTCGAGTCTGGAGATACCTTTTGATTTCATGAAACCAGGGTTGTTCCACTACTTCTTCGGTATTAATCTCATGACAGTGCGCATGTTCATCCATTCGCTCGATGGTGATTTAGGGAGCCTCGTTATCCCAGTTGAGTTTAAACATGGAAGACATTGTAGCCAGAGCATCTGCTAGCTGATTTTCTTCTCGCGGGAAGTGCTCGAAAGTAATCTGCTCGAAATGAGGCAACAATGTCAGGACATGTTCCTTGTATGGGATAAGATTAGAATGTTTAGTATCCCACTCTCCTTTGACTTGACTGATGACCAAAGTCGAGTCCCCAAATACGACCAAAGATTTGATTCCCAAGTCTATAGCAGCCTTGAGACCAAAGATGCAAGCTTCATTTTCAGCCATGTTGTTGGTACAGCTGAAGCAAAGTCGGGCAGTGAAGGGTGTATGGCAACCTTCCGGAGAAATGAGTACCGCACCGATACCGTTGCCAAGTGCATTTGAAGCACCATCAAAATACAGGGTCCATCGGGATCCTTGTTCAGGTCCGTCATACGGTTCGTTACCTTCAATGTTGTCCAATGTCATGATGTCCTCGTCAGGGAAATCGAATCTCATAGATTGGTAATCTTCGACGGCTTGATGAGCTAGATGGTCAGCTAGTACACTCCCCTTTATAGCTTTTTGGGTAGTATACTGGATATCATACTCAGTCAGGATCATTTGCCATCTAGTGATTCTTCCAAATAAATCAGGCTTCTCGAAGATATACTTGATCAGATCCATTTTGGAAATCAGCAAAGTGGTATGAGTCAACATATACTGCCTTAGCCGGCGAGCAGCCCATACCAAAGTGCAACAAGTTTTCTCGAGCAGTGAGTAACGAGTTTCACAGTCGGTAAACTTTTTGCTAAGGTAATAAATGGCATGCTCTTTTTGGCCAGACTCATCATGTTGGCCCAGTACGCACCCCATTGAGTTATCCAAAACAGTCAGATACATGATTAACAGTCTTTCTTCGATGGGTGGCATCAAGGTAGGAGGTTCCAGCAAATACTCCTTGATCTTATCAAAAGCAACTTGACAACCATTGTTCCATTCAACTACGTGATCTTTCTTCAACAGTTTGAAGATTGGCTCACAGGTAGATGTTAGGTGAGAGATGAACCTTGCGATATAGTTTAAGCGTCCCAAGAATCCCCTAACCTCCTTTTCAGTGCGGGGGGCAGGCGCTTCTTGTATAGCCTTTACTTTAGCAGGATCAACCTCAATGCCTTTGTTTCTGACGATAAATCCCAAAAGCTTACCAGACCTAACTCCAAAAGTGCACTTTCTTGGGTTCAGTCTGAGCTTATACTCCTTCACCCTGTCAAACAGATTTTGCAGATGATCAAGGTGTTCTTCTTCTTTCTGTGATCGGGCTATCATGTCGTCTACGTAGACTTCGATCTCATGATGTATCATATCATGAAATAAAGCTACCATGGCGTGTTGATGGGTTACCCCGGCATTCCTCAGTCTGAATGGCATCACTTTGTAGCAGAAGGTACCTCATTGCGTGACAAAAGTAGTTTTCTCCATGTCTTCGGGGGCCATTTTGATCTGGTTGTATCTCGAGAATCCATCCATGAAGGAAAATACCTTGTGTTGAGCTGTGTTGTCAACCAAGATGTCGATGTGTGGCAGTGGAAAATCATCTTTAGGGCTAGCCCTGTTTAAATCCCGATAGTCCACACACATTCTGACTTTGCCGTCCTTCTTAGGTACGGGCACAATGTTAGCAACCCATTGTGGAGAGGAAGTAACATCCAGAAAGCCAGCATTGAATTGCTTCATTACCTCAGCTTTGATCTTTTCAGACATGTCGGGCCTCATTCGGAGGACTTTTTGTTTGATCGGTGGACAGTCTTCTCTTGTAGGGAGACGGTGAACCACGATATCTGTGTCTAATCCCGACATGTCTTCATAGGACCAGACAAAGATCTCAACATATTCGTTCAACAACTGCACTAAGCGCTCTTTGACACCTGGTTCCAGGTTGGCACCCACTTTTACCTCTTTCTTGTCTTCCTCTATTCCCAAGTTGATGGTCTCTAGCAACTCTTCATGGGGCAGAATAGCCCTCTCTTCTTGTTGCAAAAGTCTGGCTAACTCTCCCGGCACTTCACAATCTTCGTCGGCTTCGTACTCAGCATGATTGACCAAATCTTCAGAGTTACCGAAGGCTAAAGCAGAGTAGTCACCCATGGAATCCGGAGTGGATGGGTACCTGCATTTGTGAGTGTGGGTGTGTGTAAGGGATAGCCATCCTTAAACAAAACAAAATGCAAAAGGAAAGAAAATGAACACAACAGTTTATAGATGAAAACGTACAATGATTTATTAAAACATGGAATATGATAATGAAGAAAATCAAGCCCTTACAAATGGACCTATATGCCCCGGGCTAGGCACAAGGTGAAAATAGTGTACGAATTGTTTAGTTATTACAGACCAAAATAGGAAATTGTTCAAAGATAAATTACTGGTTGATGAAAGTGATGGGAATAAAATCCTTTGCTTCCCAGTTGCTTAATCCTCCTTCGATGGTTGGAAAGATCCAATCTTCAAAGTTGTCTTCTTCATCATCATCTTCTAAGGCGTTAATTCCATGGTGAGTGATTTTTACGGGTGGTTCTCCAGCCTTTGAGCGACACATAGCTTTCTGGCCAGCAGTAGTAAAACCTAGTCTGAACTTGTCTGTCTTATAGGGAAAATCAGGCAGTTGCCCCCACACTGTACTCCTTCCTTCTTTGATTACAGCCTCTGCGTCCTTGAGAGATGCCATCCTAGACACATGCTTGGGAACGATAGGCGCATCAACCATTGTCTTCGCAATTGCGATCTCAGGAGAAACTTCCTCAAAATGTTGGAAAGGCATTTCTATGAATTTGCCATCCAACTCCACATAGCGGAAGGAGTTGAGGTGACTTATCATGTACTCTTCCTCGCCGTGAACCATTATAATCTTACCCTGAACATGATACTTTAGCATTTGGTGTAAAGAGGAGGTAATTGCCCCAGCATAGTGGATCCACGGCCTTCCCAATAAGCACGAATATAAGGGACGGATGTCCATCACATAAATGGTAGAGTTGAAGGTCTCGGTGCCCACTTTTATAGGAATGTCCACTTCCCCATGAACCATCCTCTTAGAACCGTCAAAGGCTCTAACAATGATGTTACTAGGTTTGAGGGTCAATCCTTCGCAGTCCAATCTATCCAACGCCTTTTTCGGTAATACATTCAAGGATGAACCGGTATCCACTAGGACATGGGAAAGGGTGGTTCCTCTGCATTCTACTGAAACATGCAACGCGTCGTTGTGCTTCCTTCCTTTAGGGGTCAAATCAGCATCGGAAAAACCAAGACCATTATCAGCAGTAAGGCTGGCCATGCACTCTTGAAACTGGTCAGTCGAAGTTTCTTGAGGCACGTGTGCCGTCTTTAAAAATTTGATCAAGGTCTTAGCATGGGCCTCATAGCAGAGTAGAAGAGCCAACATGGAGATTTTGGAAGGGGTCTGCCCTAGCTGTTCCACGACGTCGTAGTCGCTCTTTTGATTATCTTTAAGATTTCTTCCATTTATTTCTGGGTGGTTTCAGGGATTACCATAGTCTGAGCCTTCATCCTGACAGGCGCTTCTAGTATCCCCTTACCCTTATTGGTAGTATCAACAGAGGGTCTAACTTCAGGAGTTTCCAATTCTTCAATTATCGGGCCTTGCATAGATGGCTTAACAGACACAAAAGCTTTCGAGGGTCCGAAGACTGCTCGTGGGGGAGAAATCTCCGGAGAAAAAATATGTCCGCTGCGAGTTTGATAACGAGAAAACATATCATATAATTACCATGCTTTTTACCGATTTTATATTTCATTAAGTCGTCTAACCCCCGATTATTCCGAGATTATTTGTCTTTTTACAAGTATAACATTTGTCGACTCAAACCGATGGAAAAGGACAACATGAAGAAGGCTAGACAATAAACAAAGAGAAAAAGAATTAAAAAAATACAGTTTAGATTTTTGGAACAGTGACGGTCCTCACATCCTTGTGACGGGCGTAACACCCCCCAACATGAAGAAACGCTCGTCACACACCACTGACGAGCGTAATGAACTACTTCAGCGTGTTACGACCGTCACCCACCTGTGACGACCGTCACGCGCGTGAAGGTGGACGTTATACATGGATTGAGACGTGGGCATTAAGGGCAGACTCGTTCTCCCTTTTTCTGCTGAGTCCCCTATTTTCTTGCCACCACTATTAGTGCTCCTATATTTTCTCCATTGAAGACTTCATCAAGAATTCTTAACTACTGATTTTCCTATGCTATATATATGTGTACCAGTGCATAGTCCAGGGGTCGAAGAATTTTCCTCAGAACAAATATTATTTTCTTTTGCAGTTATTTTCCATTTTCCTTGTTTTGGAATATTGTTTTCAAGTTCCTGTAATTTTCATTCAAAGTCTTAGTTTTTAGTTTTAAGTGTTAATTATTCTTTCAAGAATTAACACGAATTATTTACTGCAAATCAAGCTCGAAGATTGGATTATTGTAATACTTCAAGATTACCATAGCAACTTTGATTCCAGGTTTTATATTGCAATTATTATTCATTCATTTTTTATATTATGCCAATTGTTGCTATGAATTATATTTTGAACTGTATTGCTGTTAAGTTAATTATGTCTGGCTAAATTATTAATACCGGTATGTGACCGTAAGAACTGAAAGAATTCAGTGATACCTTGGCCAAAAATATTTATAAAACAATTTCTGATTTCCAATTTTCAAGATTAATTTAACTATCCTTGTCACGAGAGTAGGAGGTTAATTAACACGATTTTGCCACGAGAGTGGGAAATTAATTAAGGCAAGAACCTGCATGCGAGAGTTGGGGTTCAACCCAGATAGTGGTAATGAAGCATTGATTTTTAAATACACGAGAGTGTTTTAATAAATTAATTAAACTCAAATTGTTTTCAAAAAGTGTTATTAAATTTAAAGTGCATCCACTAGGTTTAGTAGCACGACTTATTTCATAAACACGAGAGTGTATGTCTCAGGTTTTTAAACAATTAGCTTTTACCGAAATACTTTATAGCCCAAGCGATTCACCGAATTCCCTAAGTCCGATTATCACATACCGGTATAACTAGTACTATTATTTTTAATTAAACTGTTTCCCCCAAAAATCGAATATTCATCGCTTAGTTAGACAAACTGTAGCATTAGATCGTATGAGATTGATCCTCAGTCTCTGTGGGTTCGATAATCTTTTAAAACTAGAACAACTGAACTGTATACTTGCAGTTAGTATCCCGACAGACTCATAAAGTCCGGATCAAGTTTTTGGCGCCGTTGCCGGGGACTGGTAGTCAATTAATTACGATTCTTTTGTTGCGTGTTTAGACTAAGCAACAGATACCCTTTTTCGATTTGTATGCCAAGGACTCGCTCACAAGGCGAACCACTTGACAAATCGACGGACGAACCTGAACGCATTCTTTCCGTAAGATGTGCAGTCAGGGATTACTGTTTAAATCACGCTATTCCTTTACCTAAACCCGAAATCAGGATTGATTCTGAAACAGATTATAATTCTTCCTCTGAAACCGAAACCAATCCAGAATTAGACATGGCCGAAGAACAGAGGACCCGTCCACTGAAGGAGTACGCAGCTCCATCACAACAAGAACCCCATAACAACATTGCTGCTCCAGCAATAAACTGAAATGATTTCGAGTTGAAACCGTCATTGATATCAGCTATCCAACAATGCCAATTCTATGGAGATCCTTCTGAGGATCCAAATGAACATCTTACAAAATTTGTTCAATTTGTCGACACAGTTATAGAGAACGGTGTTAGTAAAGATGCGATAAGATTACGTCTTTTCCCTTTCTCACTAAGAGATAGAGCTTGGGCTTGGTTGCAATCCTTGCCATCAAATTCCGTCACTACGTGGGAAGGACTGAAGATCGTATTCTTAGCACGATGCTTTCCCCCAAGCAAGACCGCTGCACTAAGAGCCCAAATCAACGGATTTAGGCAGAAGGATATTGAATCGCTATTCGATGCATGGGAGCGCTACAAAGATATGATGTGAATGTGCCCACATCACGGATTAGAAAAATGGCTGATAATCCACACGTTTTATAATGGACTCTTGTACAACACAAGACTATCTATAGATGCCACCACAGGTGGTACACTGATGGACAAGTCATATGACGAAGCTAACCAACTCATTGAAAACATGGCTCAAAACCACTATCAGTGGGGAGGAGAAAGAACATCTGTGGAGAAAACTCAAGCCAAAGGCGGGATGTACGAGGTTAGTAGCCTAGATAAAGTTAATGCTAAGGTAGATGCTCTTACCCAAAAGATAGAAAGCTTGACCTTGCCTCCTGCAGCCACCGTGGCTGCAGTTACCCCAAGCTGTGAAGTTTATGGAGTTCCTGGTCATGTTGGAACCGAATGTCAAATCTTAGCAGAAATATCAGCTGATCAGGTAAATTACGCTCAAGGAAATCCTTATGCCAATACCTATAATCCTGGTTGGAAGAACCATCCTAACTTCTCGTACAAGAGCAATAACACTTTATATGCACCTGGCCAAGCACCTGCTGTACCTCCAGGTTATCAAAAACCCGCTGTTAATGTTCCTAACATTCCTAAGAAATCTAACCTTGAAATCCTAATGGAAAATTTTATCGCTAATCAAGCCCAACAAAACAAAGAATTCCTCAATCAAAACGTTCACACCGGTGAACAATTGAAGCTATTAGCAAACAAGGTAGATGCCCTAGCTACTCACAATAAAATGTTAGAAACCCAAATCTCCCAAGTAGCACAACACCAAGCTAGTTCTGCCGCACCTGCTGGTACATTTCCTGGACAGCCACAGCCCAATCCTAAAGGTCATGCAAATGCTATTACATTACAAAGTGGGACAGCCCTTGATGGACCGGTAGATCCTAGACTCCAAAACCCGACCATGTATCAAAAGCCCGAAAAAGAAATGGAGAAGTCGAAAGATCAATCTGAAAATATAGAGGAAGACGCGAATGAGAACAGAGAGGCTTCAGAAAAACCTTATGTGCCTCCACCACCATATAAACCACCAATTCCATACCCCTAAAGACTTGCAAAATCCAAGAACGAGGGACAATTCAAGAAATTTGTAGAACTTCTGAAACAATTAAACGTCACTATTCCGTTTACAGAAGCTATAACCCAAATGTCGTTATATGCTAAATTCCTAAAAGAAATATTGGCTAATAAGAAAAAAATCGTTGAGAACGAAACCGTTATGCTAACTGCCGAATGTAGCGCCATAATTCAAAATAACATGCCTCCAAAGCTAAAAGATCCTGGTAGTTTCTCCATACCATGTGTAATTGGAAAATCTGTCATAGACAAAGCTCTATACGATTTAGGAGCCAATGTCAGTCTAATGCCCTTATCTATTTGCGAGAAGCTCAAATTAGGCGACATGAGACCTACCAAGATGTCCCTACAACTAGCCGACAGGTCAGTCAAATTTCCTGTTGGTATGCTAGAAAACATTCCTGTCCGAATAGGACAATTTTACATACCGACTGACTTCATAATAATGGACATCAAGGAAGATTCAAACATTCCCATCATACTAGGAAGACCATTTTTAGCTACTGCATGAGCCATCATAGACGTTAAGAAAGGAAAACTTACCTTCGAGGTAGGAGAAGAAAAAGTAGAATTCATTCTTTCCCAATTCTTTAAAGCCCCTGCTATAGATGACTCATGTTGTCTCCTAGATATCATTGATGAATGTGTCAAAGAACTTGAATGCCAAGAGGACACCTATTCTGAGATGCTGAAAATTCAGACACCAACTATCCTCAAGAACGAAGACTGGAAACAAGAACACTTAGATTCCAACCTAAGCGAATGTTTAGCCTTAACACCCGATCCTGACCCAACTAATAAGAAACCTGGTATAGAACTTAAAACATTACCTGAAGATCTTAGGTATGAATTCTTAGATAAAGAACTCGAACGACCAGTTATAATCAATGCCAAATTAGGAGAGATCGAAACCGGAAAACTTGTTAATGTGTTAAGGAAATATCCAGCCGCATTAGGCTATAATATATCAGATCTCAAAGGAATAAGCCCTTCTCTCTGTATGCACCGCATTATGCTGGAGGAGGACTGCAAGACTTCTAGAGAACATCAAAGACGAATAAATCCTATCCTAAGTGAATTCGTTAAGAAGGAAGTGCAAAAACTTCTAGAGGCAGGCATCATATACCCAATATCAGATAGCAACTGGGTCAGTCCAGTTCACGTGGTGCCTAAGAAAGGAGGTGTTATGGTTATAACGAACACAAAAGGCGAATCGGTAGCACAACGTACTCAAACAGGATGGAGAATGTGTATTGATTATAGAAAATTAAACAAAGCTATGCGCAAAGACCATTTCCCATTACCATTCATTGATCAAATGCTCGAGCGTTTAGCCAAACATTCCCATTTATGCCACCTTGATGGATACTCAGGATTATTTCAAATTCCCATTCATCCTGATGATCAAGAGAAAACCATGTTCACATGTCCCTATGGTACCTTTGCATACCGAAGAATGCCATTTGGACTATGTAATGCACCTGCAACTTTCCAACGATGCATGATGGCGATTTTCGCAGATTTTTTAGACGGAATCATGGAAGTATTCATGGACGATTTCTCTGTCTGTGGAGAGAGTTTCGACGGATGTTTATCAAACCTTGAATTAGTATTGAAACGCTGTGTCAGTGTCAACCTAGTACTCAACTGGGGAAAATGTCACTTCATGGTGAGACAAGGAATTGTGTTGGGTCACATTGTATCAAACAGAGGGATTGAAGTCGACAAAGCAAAGATCGAAATTATCAAAAACCTTCAACCACCCAAAACAGTTAGAGAAATAAGAAGCTTTCTAGGACATGCAGGCTTTTACCGACGTTTTATAAAAGATTTCTCTAAAATCACCAAGCCACTAACCGAATTATTAAACGCTTTCTCTTTTATAGTGGCTTGGTGATTTCGACGATTAATAAACACCTTTTATAGTGGCTTGGCGAATTATTAAACACCTTTTACCGACGTTTAATATTTTCGACGATAAATGCTTGAACGCATTCGAGACACTTAAAGAGGCCTTAATCTCAACACCTATTATGCAACCTCCTGATTGGAATTTACCATTTGAAATAATGTGCGATGCGAGCGATTATGCTGTAGGCGCAGTCCTAGGACAATGCAAAGAAAAGAAGCTTCACGCTATCTACTACGCAAGCAGAACACTCGACCCCGCACAAATGAATTACGCCACTACGGAGAAGGAACTCTTAGCTGTGGTATTCGCGTTGGATAAGTTTCGTTCCTACTTAGTAGGCGCTAAAATCATTATTTATACGGATCATGTTGCGATCCGATACTTACTGAGCAAGAAGGATGCCAAACCACGACTACTCAGATGGATCTTACTCTTACAAGAGTTTGACTTAGAAATAAAAGACAAGAGAGGAACTGAAAACGTGGTAGCTGACCATTTATCGAGATTAGATGGAATCCAAACCGAGAGCGTTCCTGTAAACGAAGACTTCCCTTATGAACGCCTCATTGCTAAGCTAGAGATAAACCCTACCGACAGTTTAGATAGACACAATGACCCTTTAACAACTGCGGTAGTAAAATCCATTTGTTCTAACACCACATTACCATGGTACGCTGACTTCGTCAACTATTTAGCTGCCTGTGTTTTACCACCTGATTTGACGTACCAACAACGGAAGAAATTTTTCCATGACCTTAAACACTAATTTTGGGATGAACCATTACTCTTTTAAAGAGGCGCCGACGGTATCTACCGTCGCTGCATTCCCAATGATGAAATAGACGACGTCATTTCCCATTGCCATTCCGCCCCTTATGGTGGACACGCTAGTACGTCGAAAACCTGTGCAAAAATACTTCAAGCTGGCTTCTTTTGGCCTACCTTATGGAAAGACGTCCACGTGGCAATTATGAACTGTGATAGATGTCAACGCACATGAAATATATCTAGACGCGACGAAATTCCGCAAAAAGGAATCCTCGAAGTAGAAGTTTTCGATGTATAGGGAATTGATTTCATGGGACCTTTCCCCGCATCTTTTGGAAATAAATATATTTTGGTAGTCGTCGACTACGTATCAAAATGGATTGAAGTTATCGCCGCACCCACAAACGATACACGTGTGGTACTAAAACTATTCAAGAATATTATCTCCCCACGATTCGGTGTACCAAGACTAGTGATCAGTGATGGTGGCTCCCATTTTATCTCTAGAATCTTCGAAAAGTTACTTTCCAAATATGGCGTTAAACATCGCATAGCCACACCATACCATCCTCAAACGAGCGTACAAGTGGAAGTGTCAAATAGGGAGATAAAACAAATCCTTGAGAAAACCGTAACTTCATCCAGAAAAGACTGGTCCTCCAAGCTAAACGATGCTCTTTGGGCATATCGGACAACTTTTAAAACCCCTATCGGAACAACGCCGTTCAAGTTAGTTTATGGAAAATCTTGTCATTTGCCAGTAGAATTAGAGCATAAAGCTTATTGGGCCATAAAAACCCTTAACTTAAATTATAAGAGTGCTGGCGAGAAACGAGTGTTAGATATCCATGAACTAGAAGAATTGCGTTTAGACGCTTATGAAAATGCTAAAATCTATAAAGAACGAACAAAAAAATGGCACGATAAGCGTGTCTCGCGGAAAGACTTTAAGGAAGGAGACATCGTTCTCCTATTCAACTCTAGACTGAAACTTTTCCCGGGAAAATTACGTTCCAGATGGTCTGGACCGTTCGTAATTAACAAAGTTTTCCCAAGTGGTGCGATAGAAATTAAAGGCAGTTCTATCGCACCATTCATAGTTAATGGCCAGCGCCTAAAG
This sequence comes from Vicia faba, assembly GCA_948472305.1. Classification (NCBI taxonomy): domain Eukaryota; kingdom Viridiplantae; phylum Streptophyta; class Magnoliopsida; order Fabales; family Fabaceae; genus Vicia; species Vicia faba. Next base: position 632,520,473 of record OX451735.1, on the reverse strand, counting down.
CACTACTTTAACATCGGAAATATCGACTACTCGGCTTATATTCAGTTAAGTGAGCCGCCTACCCCAAATACCTAACTGAATAGGTATTAACTATCGAGCCGTCGACATAAAATAAAAGCGCTTCGTGGGAGGCAACCCATGTTTTACTTTAATTATTTTTACTGCTTTAACATGTTTTTTATTTTTCTTTTCTTTTTCTTAACCTTTAAAACATTTTCATGATTGCATCTCTTACTCCTTTATATTTTTCTTTTGTTTTTATTTTTCCCTTTCATCTTTCTTTTTCTTTTTGATTTAACTTTGGCAATTTCTTAACCCAAAAATACTTACTTAATTTCTCTTTTTTTTCTTCAAACATTTATTAAATATTTTCAGGGGGTAATTCTTTTGCTTTCATATTTAGCGCTATGGATTGTGTAAACTTCATGAATGTCAAATTGAGAAGCAGACACCAAAGAAGACGATTTACGGACCTGGGTGAACGGGAGATGTGCCCTACTATCTACGCAGATGATTATGCTATGACCGCCCTTGGCATTCGTGAGAGTGTCATGTACTTGCTGCATCAGATTGGATGGGACACTGCTCCTATCCAAATACAGTTATGTACCTACAAAAAGCTGACTCTTGAGTTCCTAAGCACCCTGAGCTTCATTCCAAATCATGGGATGGGATTCAACCGTGGGTTGATCACATTCAGGATGTTTAACATGGATTACACTTATAACCTCCGGGAGTTTAGCCAGCTGCTTGGGTTCCCTTTTGGTCCTGATGTTATCACTATGACCTAGGAGAACCTCTTGCTTGAATCTGATCTTGATTATTTCTGGGGAAGCATCGCTGGTAATAACCATCCTGAGCCGTCTGATCTTTACTCTGAATGCATCCATAACCCGGCTATCAGGTATTTCCACAAGATCATCGCCCACACCATCTTTGGCAAACAGCAGAATGTCACATCTGTATCCCGCGATGAGCTATTTATTATGTATTGTGCATCCCAGAGTCGTCCGGTGAACGGTTCAGCTTATATGCTCGCTAATATGGAGCGTATCATCCAGACTCCGAATGCACCGATCTTGTTGGGTGGGTTAGTTACCATGCTATCAAATGCAATTGGACTCCGCCAGCCTATGCTCGGATCAGCTCCACTTTGTGGAATAAAGTCGATGGACATTACCTTCTGGTTCAATACCAGCATGATCGGGAACCTTGGACCACATCAATTTGACATGCTAGTTAATCATCAGATCGTCCACCAGTTTAAGCTTCCGGACCCTATCACCAGTGTTCACAACCGAGATAACTGGCTGTTTGACCTTCACCATCCTGCTTCACCGCCCTCCTCACCATCTACGGTTGACATTTATGAGGTTCCAAACACTACTAATGTTGATGAAGATCCTGCCACTCCGCCAGGATACCATGAGTTCCCTGATCCTTGGGAACAGCAGGCTACTTCCGCTGAGACCGCGACCCAGGCTCCTGAGGTTACACCACCTCCACCTACTGTTACCCTGCACTCCTTACATGAAGCAATTACTGACATGCGGGGCGAGCTGACTTCTCCCCAGGTGGACTTCATAACCTTCATGGACTTGGTGACCGATCAGTTGGACTACATGCATCAGCACATGTTTCCGCCTCCCCGTGGCTAGAATTGCCATTGTTATTCTATTCTTTTCTCTCTCGCATTTGTACATACAGTGGGGACACTGTTTAGTTTTATTGTGGGAGGGATTTTAGTTATTATTTCAGCATTATCATTTTTTATTCCTAGTTACTTTGAAACAATTTGTCATGAATTTATTCAGTTAAAGTTTATTTTAATTTTCATTTCTTTTCATTTCCAGTTTACTGTTTTATTTACGGTCTATGTTTATATGCAATATTCCTATTTCGTTATATACTCGTAAAAAATATTACAAACTTTAAATTATTAGATCACCTCTATATTTAAAACTCTTATTAATTAAAATATTTCAAAAATTGAAAAAAATATATACTTCAAACCTTATTCCCAAGAAATTAATAAAATATAAAAATATAAACACCCCAACGGTCCTGTAACGATCATCTCATTAATGATGCTGAACGCGTTACGACCGTCACACCCTTGTGACGAGCGTAACACGCCTTTTTGCCTCATGACGACCATCACACCCTCGTGACGGCCGTCACGCAAACAGTGTATCAGAACGGCTATTACAGAGAACCGTTCCAACTTTCAACCATCCCCTTCATAAACCCACTTCCTCCATTGTTACCACATCACACGAAAAACTACCCACTCACTCCATTTTTCTTCTAACTTCTAAACTCCCGACACCAAATTACCATCCATACAATACCCCATTTTCATATTCCCAAATCAAATCCTACCTCCACCATGGCAAACAACCCACACGGTACGTTGATATCGACTGCCTGAGGAGTTTGGGACTGCTTGACAGTGTCCGCCGATTATTGCAAAGTGTGGATTTGTGGAACCTGTGCCGCGAACCAAGACCGATCTACGAAACTCTTACTCTTGAGTTCTTGAGTTCATTTGTTTACCTCACTCCTCCAGGTGTCACAAACCAACTGTCAGGCCTGGCAAAATTCCACATGTTTGGCGTTGAGCACGAGTTGCCTCAATCCGACATCGCGAGACTTCTAGGCTTTTGTTCGGATGAAGGTGCTCATCTCCGGGTGCCGGATAATTTTGGTGAGGAAGCTTTCAACATGTGGCACAGTCTAACGAATATCCGTGCCGGATCCTACGACCACCTCAATGCCACCCACATTCATAATCCGGCCATCCTCTACTTCCATCGCATCCTTAGCAACACGATCTTCGCCCGCGACAGCAACCATAAGCTCAACTCCAAGGAGCTCTTCTTTTTACATTGCGTGTTCTCTGGGAAAAAGATCAATGCCGCCCCGTTCCTACTTGCTCACATCCATTCTATTTGTGCTAGAGGTGGAAAACCATTTTATTTTGGAGGGCTGGTTACTTCACTTGCCATTGGTCTAAACTACGGTGCTGCTCTCGCAACCTTGCCTTCTATGGCACCGGCTTTGCTAACCTTGGATCACTGCAAAGCCGCACACCTCATCTACGAGCGGGAAGACGGCAGATTCCACCCTGTAATCAGGAACACTGTCTATCAGAATATCATTTTTCCAAACAGGGACCGAATCGATCCAAGTAACCGAGCAAATTAGTTGTTCGATCCTGCAATTCCCGCAGAGCATGCACCTGCCCATGAAGACCAACCTGCAGCCGCCGCAGAAGGAATACAAGAAGAGTTGGATAGTGCTCCTCCAGTCCATGACATTCCAGGATCCTCATCTGCACCTCCTTCTATTAATCTTGAAGACATCCTCCGTGCCCTCCATATGAAAAACCAAATGAATGCGGCGCTTGAAAGGAGGCAAGCTGAACAATTTGAGTCTCTGTGCGCTCAAAACGCTCAGATCTTGACTGGGCAGCGCAACATGAACGAGAGGTTAGATGAGGCCCTGTCAGAGCTTAACGCCTTGAGGATGGACGTGAGCACCCTTGGCTTCCAAGACATCGACACTAAAGCCACTCCTACCAGATGCTCTCGCACCAGGAGTAGAGGACGTGGTCACCAGTAGTCTTTCTTTAATTTCTATGTAATTTATTATTTTTCTGTTTCATTTCTTTTCCGTTTGTTTTGTAATTGTACTTTCCCGCCTATATATCGCAACATTGAGGACAATGTCGGATTTTGTGTGGGAGAGATACCTTTCAATCTTTTATAAACTAGTAAATTCTTACGATATGTCTCGATTCAAATTCTTTGCTTTATTTTTCCATAAATTCTTACGATATGTCTCGATTCAAATTCTTCGCTTTATTTTGCCATGCCGAAAAATTTTTATTTTCGCATTAGCCCGACATACCTATTTTAATGAAATCCCGATTGAGGAAGCCGAAAACGACATAACAAGATCGATACGGTTCTGACACCGTGGACTTCCTACTTACGCGATCCGTCTCAATAACCCCTAGTAGTTTATACTAGCATTCAGCACCGTCTTGACATAAACCACGTGGAGAATCGATGAATATAAGTGTTTGATGCCTGATTCTAAAAATATCCTTCCTATATCGCTGCTAAAAGAAAAGAAAATTTGTGTACCAAAATATACGGGCACATATAAGAGCTGAGCAAATAATGAAAGAATCCAGTGTTGGTTGGTTCAGAGGTATCTGGTTCTAAACTCGGTAGGGCGTGCTACGGCCCGATCCCCCACAACCTCCAATTTGGATAACATATGTAGGGTTGCCACATTCATGTACCAGACCCCGTGCTAAAAGGATCAAAGTCACTAACCGGTTACTCCACTACGTGCGTGCTAAGACAAAGGGCTTAATGTGATTGCGCCAGAACGAAACCGGGTGAAATAGATACGAGGAACTTCGGGCAGAATTATAACGGAACTGTTGGATAGCTCGTTTGAAATGGAAGTCTACGGCTAAGCTTATTGCTTGTGTCATTAGCGTATCTTTAGTGTTTTACTCAAGTATTGGCCGAACCGACGAGGATTTCCCGAAACTACTTTAAAAATCAAAGGTATGTCATGCTTATGCGCTTGACAAAACTTGTCCGACCTTTCGAATGACTATTTGCTTGAGGACAAGCAAAGGTTTAAGTATGGGGGAATTTGATAACGAGAAAACATATCATATAATTACCATGCTTTTTACCGATTTTATATTTCATTAAGTCGTCTAACCCCCGATTATTCCGAGATTATTTGTCTTTTTACAGGTATAACATTTGTCGACTCAAACCGATGGAAAAGGACAACATGAAGAAGGCTAAACAATAAACAAAGAGAAAAAGAATAAAAAAATACAAAGTTTATATTTTTGGAACAGTGACGGTTGTCACATCCTTGTGACGGGCGTAACACCCCCCAACATGAAGAAACGCTCGTCACACACCACTGACGAGCGTAATGCACTACTTCAGCGCGTTACGACCGTCACCCACCTGTGACGACCGTCACGCGCGTGAAGGTGGACGTTATACATGGATTGAGACGTGGGCATTAAGGGCAGACTCGTTCTCCCTTTTTCTGCTGAGTCCCCTATTTTCTTGCCACCACTATTAGTGCTCCTATATTTTCTCCATTGAAGACTTCATCAAGAATTCTTAACTGCTGATTTTCCTATGCTATATATATGTGTACCAGTGCATAGTCCAAGGGTCGAAGAATTTTCCTCAGAACAAATATTATTTTCTTTTGCAGTTATTTTCCATTTTCCTTGTTTTGGAATATTGTTTTCACGTTCCTGTAATTTTCATTCAAAGTCTTAGTTTTTAGTTTTAAGTGTTAATTCTTCTTTCAAGAATTAACACAAATTATTTACTGCAAATCAAGCTCGAAGATTGGATTATTGTAATACTTCAAGATTACCATAGCAACTTTGATTCCAAGTTTTATATTGTAATTATTATTCATTCATTTTTTATATTATGCCAATTGTTGCTATGAATTATATTTTGAACTGTATTGCTGTTAAGTTAATTATGTCTGGCTAAATTATTAATACCGGTATGTGACCGTAAGAACTGAAAGAATTCAGTGATACCTTGGCCAAAAATATTTATAAAACAATTTCTGGTTTCCAATTTCCAAGATTAATTTAACTATCCTTGTCACGAGAGTGAGAGGTTAATTAACACGATTTTGCCACGAGAGTGGGAAATTAATTAAGGCAAGAACCTGCATGCGAGAGCTGGGGTTCAACCCAGATAGTGGTAACGAAGCATTGATTTTTAAATACACGAGAGTGTTTTAATAAATTAATTAAACTCAAATTGTTTTCAAAAAGTGTTATTAAATTTAAAGTGCATCCACTAGGTTTAGTAGCATGACTTATTTCATAAACACGAGAGTGCATGTCTCAGGTTTTTAAACAATTAGCTTTTACCGAAATACTTTATAGGCCAAGCGATTCACCGAATTCCCTAAGTCCGATTATCACATACCGGTATAACTAGTACTGTTATTTTTAATTAAACTGTTTCCCCCAAAAATCGAATATTCATCGCTTAGTTAGACAAACTGTAGCATTAGATCGTATGCGATTGATCCTCAGTCTCTGTGGGTTCGATAATCTTTTAAAACTAGAACGACTGAACTGTATACTTGCAGTTAGTATCTCGACAGACTCATAAAGTCCCAATCAGAGTTATCTTGCTTGTTCCCGCAATGTTCCCTATATCAGGGGTTTCATTATTAGTGTTCTCTTGGACTGATTCAATCTGTTTGATACCATGATAGAAGATTTCTCCTCTGTAGTTCCATGGTATCATTTTGTTAGATTGATACGGGACAAGCCCCGACATGGTGATTTTTAATGGTACAAACTTAGGATCAGGCGTAATCTTGACAGGCTTTTTGCAAGCCTTGGGAAGATTGTCGGAGATGGTTATTATTGCAATATCATTGGTTGAAGTAGCAAAAGTAGCAGGAGTAACAGGAGTGAAGGTATCAACAGGAGTCTTTTAGAAGAGTATCTCTTAGGTATCCATCAGGCGTTGGATGTCTGATTTCAACAGTGGGCAGTCAGCTCATATGTTTAAACAAAAGTAACAGTCTTTTCCGTAGCCTGGGAATATCCCGACTCTCATCAAATTCACTTTAATCACTGGTAAGGGAGTCAAAAGGTCAGCAACATTGGTAACATGAAGGTCTTCCATAACAGCATGAACATTATGACCGTGCTTGGGCATCGGGGCAGAAATCACATTCGGCTTTTCGGGCGCATCGAATTCTACCTCCTTGGTGTTGATCAGGTCTTGAATTTTCTTCTTAAGAGCCCAACAATTGTTGGTATCATGCCCTATACTGTCAGAGTGGTAAGCACATTTTGCATTGGAGTGGTAATGTGGAGAAGAGGTGTTAGGGTTCTTTGGCGCTTCCTTCAAATTGGTAAGATTCAGCTTTAACAAATGAGGGAGTACTTGAGCCGGTGTCATGTTGATTCGGGTGAACTGTCGTTGTGGCCTTTCTACCCGTTGCTGATTAGATCTTGGCTGGTTGCTGCGAGGTTGATCATTTAAAGAGTTTTGGATCATCACAACCCCTACAGTTGGTCGGCGCTCTCCCCTTCCTTGACTTTACTGAGAATAAACAACAGAAGCTTCCTTCTTAGCTGGGAAGGTCTTCTTAATTGCAGTGGAAGTGAAGGCATCTTTCTAAATCTTACCACTTTTAGTGCCGGCCTCGACCCTTTCACCGGTTAAAATTTGTTCAGTGAATCCCGCAGAGGAACTCCCGATTAAATGATTGAAGAAAGGGCCAAACAGGGTCCCTAAAAACATGTCAACCAGCTCTCTATCCGACAATGGTGGATGCACCCTTCCAGCCAGATCACGCCACTTCTGGGCATACTCTTTAAATCCCTCGTTAGAAGCCATACCCATACTTTGTAGTTGAGTACGAGTAGGCGCTAAATCAATATTGTATTGGTATTATCGATAGAAAGAAGCTGCTAAGTCTTCCCAGTTATGAACCTCAGACCTCTCAAGTTGATAGAACCAGTCCAATTGTGTGCCTGACAAACTATCTTGGAAAAAATGGACCCAAAGATCTTTATCCGATGAGTGGGGTTGGATCTTTATGACGTAGGATCTTAGATGCCTCTTTGGACACGACATACCATCATTCTTTGCAAAGGTAGGAACTTTGAACTTGGGAGGAATAACGATCCCAGCGACCAACCCTAGTTCTTTGAAATCTAAACCAGGTACCCTTTGCAACTCCATGGCTGCCAACCGATCCTCAAGATTTTTAAACTTATCATCCTCCGAGGGATATTGTTGTTCGGAGTAATCTTCGTCTTCTTCCTCTTCCTCTTCTTCTCCTTCAACTTCAGATTCATAAAGCATCACAGTCCCTTTTCCTTTACCAGCCCCTTCATCAGACGTTGAGGGGAACTCGAGAACTTTTCTAGCATTGCTTTCAAACCTTCTTCCCATGATGACTACACCAGGTCTTTTCTTCTTTTTCTCTTTATCTTTCTCCAACAATGCTTTAAGGTCCTCTTGACCCTTTGCTAAGGTCATGAGGAGTTGCTGGAATTGAGAATTCTGTGCTTGCAGATCCTTAACCGTGATCTCCAAATCCATCTTGCTGAAATAAACAGCAGAAAGATAAGGAAACCTGGTGTGAAGACCTGTTTATGCATATGATGAATGGTATGTTATTCATGTAATTCATTCAAGGATTCAGAAATTCAAATTTGTTGCAAACAAAAAGAAACACACGTCATATTAAGAAGAAATTTGTTAGTACATAAGTACCCCATGGTCCAAATATTACAAAATTCTTAATGTAAAAAGACATTGCGCATCCTCTTTGGTGCGATGTAAGTGTTGAGAGTTTCCTCCTCATGAAGTCGGCGGGTAAGTTCCAAAACCTTCTTCTCACTGGCATAGAAACTGGCTTCAAAAGTATTCCGTTCTTCTTTGAGTTGGATCCAACTCTTTTGTAATTCTTCCAATGATGTTGGCATGTCTGGATGTAGGAGGGTGTATGGAACCTCTCCTTCCATAACAGGCTCTTTGATCACGGGGAGAATGTGAGGGTATGGCATCATAAGATTCTGGGCGCGGGTTCGTACCCACTTGAGATAAGGCTCAAAGGGGATGGAATTCTTGTGCCCCAGTGTCTTACTATCCACCTTGTTGGGCATCCTCCAAGCTTTGATGAATCTTTGTCGAAGTCCTTGCGCATCGTTGTCGAAGTCAAAAACCAAGTCAGGAATCAGCATGTCATGAGGGCCATCCCTCCGAGCATATCCAAATTGTCTTAGAGCTAAACAGGGGTTGTAGGTAATGCCTCCCCTAATGCCAAGTAGTGGGACATTAGGGAATTCCCCACAACGATCAATGATGATGACATTTTCTCTGGACCGAGAACACCAATGAACATCAGAATGTGTGAGAGTCATCAACCGTTGTGACCACCTTAAACCCTGCTCATTCTTCAAAACTGACTGTGGAAGGTGAGAAATAAACCACCTTGCTAGGAGAGGAGTACATCACATGAGAACACCTTTTTTCCTCATTGTTCGTGTTTAAAATGAGTGTAGGATGTCCCCAAGCAATGTAGGCACAGGATTCCGAGACATGAAAATCTTGACAGCATTCACATCTATAAGTTGATCATGGTTTGGGAACAAGACCAACCCATAGATGAGTAGTGCTACAATCTCCTCAAAGGCTTGTAGATCTAGAGAATTCCAGCAGTCTTGTGCCTTCTCAAACCGAAACTTTGCCAAGAAGCCTTTGACACCACTTCTGGTTTCCCAATGTCCTTTGATATCAGATGGTTGTAAGTGTAATGCTTGAGCAACATCTTCAGGCTTTGGTTCTTTTTCCGTACCGTTGTAGGATAGTTGATGAAGAATAGGAATTCTCAGGAGTTGAGAAAATTCCTCCAATGTAGGTACCAGTTGGTAATCAGGGAATGTGAAACAGTGGTGTAAGGGGTCAAAGAACTGGAAGAGAACTTTCACCAAGTCTTCTTCAATGTTGGAGTTGACCAAGCTGAGAAGTCTACCATGTCTTTCACTGAAAAGAGAATTCTCTGGAATCCTGGAAGTAAGCCCCTTGAGTTGAGGAGGGATTCTCACAAGGTTGACTTGAATTGTTTTCCTGCGAAGAGATTCCATGACCTACAAAACAAGAACAAAGATGAAGATCCAAACCCTTGAAATGGTTAGTGGATGCATATGATGCTTTATGATGTTCATGATGTATGCACAAGCACATGTACAAACAAGTCACACAAGATCCTAGTTTCATGCTTGCATGAGGTTTCATAGGTAAGTATCCTCTTGAAGTTAGTTGGCTCAAACCTGTCCTATAAATAGTAATCGGGTTCTAAGGAGCTCAATATCACTGGATTATTTTGTGTTCATTGTTTTGGTTTATCCACTTAACTGGCGACCAAAATATTCCAAGAAAATAACCCTCAATGAGTGTAGTATCGAGTATCTACCAACTTCGGACTGCACCAAAGCCGGTCATCTCACTACCCCTAATAAAAGGCCAAGATGGTCAAGTAAGGTTCTAAGAGTTCATTAGTGCTTCATGACATCACTCAACGGCCCCGTATTCTCTTTGATTGACTCAAAGGCTACCAGTACTCACAAATATGTCGCACTAATATAGCTATTGCTTCAACAATGTCGGTATACCCCACATAGTTTCCACAACGTATTGCTATTTACCTATGAATGTTTCCCCAAATCTGGGTAGAGGATTCCAAGCCCAAACAAGAGAACCAAATGTAAAGCAATCAAAGCAATCAAGATAAGCATGCAAAAGGTGATCTAAGCCCTAAGGTTACTCCACTTTTAGAATTATCCCCAACAGATTCGCCAGTTCTGTGGTACCGTGGGAGAACTGACTTGAGGTTTTGCGTTTGTGTTCGCAAATGTTTCGGTTTAGCAAGAGTCGCCACCTACTTTTTATTTTATTCTAAGGAAAGGTCAAAAAGCACAGGAAAGACCTTTGAGATGTTTTCTTGGGTTCGGGGAGTAGATTATAGAAAGGGAAGGTATTAGCACCCTTTCTATCCATGGTTATCCATGGGCTCTTAGTTACTTGTTTAGATCACTTGCTTTGCTTTTCAATTGTTTGAAATGGTGCTCTTCAATTGTTTGAAATGGTGTTTTGTGTGTGATTTGGAAAGATGTTTTGAAAAGAAGCCATCGTTGTGGAAACCTTTGTAATGATTCTTGTTTGAATGTATACAAAGGTGTTTTTGTCTTTTGAAAAGTTTTCAATCTTTCAAAGTAAGGTTTTGAAATTGTGTTGTGAAGTGTGTTTTGAAAATAGCAAGGATGTTTTTGCAAGCTTTTGATCAAGTAACTAAGAGCTATCTACCCTATTTTACTCAAAGATGTTTCTTGTGTTTTTAACCCTTTTAACAGTGTTGTTTCACCATTGTATTTGGTGAACAACCTTGTGTTAGGATGTTAAACGGGACAGGCGCGGGTCATCGTATAGACCATGATAGCAATTGTGTCAAGTATTTTTGGCAATTTTCTTAAGGGACTTGATCATTTTGTTTAGGCAACACAGATAGCGTCGTCGAGGGACTATGATCTTTTGTTTTGTTTTTGTTTTGCCAAAGTACTTAACATGCATACCATGACCCACTTTTGAAGGCAAAAAGTGGATTGTAACCCTAAGGGTGCAAGTGTGCATTGTGTTTGTTTTTCATGCATTTTTTGTCTTTGATTAGGTTAAACTAATTGTTGGTTTTGATTTTGCATACAAACCCTAATTCTCTAATCATGGCATAATTGAAAGCTTTTAAGTGCGTAAAAATAAATCTAAGCTATTACAACTTTGATATAGGGAGGGGGTACAAGTTTTGAATATGGGATAATTGACAAAAAATACAAACCCTAAGCTATTACAACCAAATTGAATTACAATGCATAATATTTAAATGTATAAAATTTAAATGGCAAAATAAATGAATATTAAATAAAATGTATTATGCCAAAAGAAAGGGTTTTTATTTGTTATGTATGTAAAAGTATTTCCAATGTGAAAAAGATGTAAAGAAATAAAATAAAATAAAGTTGATTTTTACTTAATTAAGGGGCAAACCCTAATTTTTTTAAGAAAAATAATATATTATATTATTTATATACAAAAATATATTAATATGTACAAAAATAAAAATATATTGAAAAAAAGTGTTTTTTAGTATAAGATAATAATAAAAATAAAAAAATGTATTATTTTTGTGTTTTTATTCTAATTATTTAGTAAAATAAAGTATATATGTATATGTGTGTATAGATATATATATATATATATATATATATATATATATATATATATATATATATATATATATATATATATATATATATATATATATATATATATATATATATATATATATATATATATATATATATATATATATATATATATATATATATATATATATATATATATATATATATATATATATATATATATATATATATATATATATATATATATATATATATATATATATATATATATATATATATATATATATATATATATATATATTTACAAAATATATTAAATATATTAAATATGTATAAAATAAAATAAAATATTTACAAAAAATAAAATACATTCAAGAAAATATTATCAATGTGAATAAAAATAAGAAATGAAATTAAAAGTATTATTTACATTATTTTCAAGTTTTAATAAATTATATAAAGTATTTAAATGTTTTAATGTTAGAAATAATTAAAATAAATACCAAATAAATATAAAAAATTATGAAAATATTTTTTAAGTATTTTTTTTATATTTGGAAATAAAATAATAAAGTCAGAAATGAAATTAAAATGCAAAAATAATAAAAATACAAGAAATTGGTCCAGGGGGTGAGAAACTGAAAAAGAAGGTGTTAGAAGCAAAAACAAGCCAGCCCAGCCTAAGTATTCATCTTCTTCCTCCAGCATTGTGAAAAACGCGCGTTCTGAGTTCAAACAGCTAACTCCTGCATTTGTGATCTTTTGCCAAAACTCAAAACATGAAACTTGTAGAGCATCAAACCATGATTCTAACCATATAAAAAACTTAATCTAACTCTCAAAGACCAGAGAGAATTTCTCTGGCCCTAATTTCTAGACTAGTTTTTTCAGAAAGTTCATGGATGAAATTCTCTTAGCACGTTTAATATAAATGAAAATTGAGCATATGTATGGTTTCAGGGCAATGAGTACTACATCTTTCATTCACAAACCTAAGGCTAAATGTTCCTAAATAGAGAGATATAAGTTGATGAAAAACCTGTTTCAGTTGGATTCGAGTTGGACAATGCAGCAACTTTCAGTGAGGCCTGAAGTTTTTTTGAGCTTGCTTGATGTTCCTTGAACCTTTCCCAATGCTTAATTTGTTTTGAAATGTCCTGAATCAACCTTTAGAATTCAACCTGCATAAGCTTGAAACAAAAATGGTGAACACTGTAAATGGAGTTACAGTTGGCAATGGAGGTTTGGGATAGCTTGAGTGAGTTGAATGGAAGGTGTTTGAAGTGGAAAAGAGCAAAACGCACGAGCAAAATGAGCTATGGCACTCAAGTTGAAGTAATTGCCATGTTTTGCATGTTTTTGGTGTTTTGGTGTTCAAGGGTGTTTGAGGGATGATTGGATCGTGTTTCTGACCTTAGGCAATGTGTAAAACTTGTTTCAAATGTTGGCTTCAGTTGAAAATATCAGATATGTGAGTTATGGACTTTTGGCACAATGACTTGGTTTTGAAGCAAAAAGTGGGAGTTGACAATGTAAGGGTTGTACTGGCTTGTAACCTAGCTGCACAAAGTGGTTGAGCTTTGCCTGACATTAGGGAGCCTTGTTTGCAGCAAAATACTTGGTGTATGGCTCAAGAAATGAAACTTCACATAAAGCATGCTTTATGTAAATGGAAGTGTTATCTTTATGCCTAAAATGGAATTGTTCATTGTATAATGCTCCCTTGATCAGAACAATGCCTCTAACCAATGTATTTGCATTCAATTTTTGAGTGTAAATTGGTTTAGAGGCTTGTAATTAAGTACAAAGCTAGTTTGGTCAGATTTTGCAAGTTGTATGAACATGTATTGGCCATGGTTACAAAGTGAGTTTTTACCAACTTCAAGCATTCGATTCTCCCTAACCACAAATGTGTTTGACGAGTTCTTGGACAATTTGGAAAGCTTGAAACATGTACTATAATCCTTCTTTGAAATGAAACTTGAGACTCCAAGTGGAACTATGTTAAAAATGGCCAAGAAGATGGGTCAAAATCCTGCCTAAACTAGGGCAAAATTTCTCTAACTTAAAAGTTTTAGGGACCCTTGTTCCAAAAATCATAAATTGAGATCCAAGCTTCTTTTGATAAAACTTTGTGAATCAAAGTTGTAGACTTTGTGGAGTACTACAACTTTCATGTTTTAAGTTTTGTTTGAATCCATTTGCATCTTGGTGAAAATATGGGACAAAGTTAGGAAAAATTAAGAAAATTTCATAACTTAGAAAATTTCGAAGTTATGAAATTTTTCAATTTCAAACCCTAATTTGCAATTTTGGGTTTCTTGATGAAAATTTTTCATAATTTGACATATCTTGATGAGAAATGACCCTTGGCACTTGATTTTGACCAAAAAGTCAAAGTTTGACTTTTTAGTGTACAGTCATATTTTGATCAGTTGACTGAAAAATTCATCTGTCAATCCTATGCATTTGAGATCTTTTGAACTTTTTGAATGGGTAAAGATAATTCCATTGAGTCCTTGAGTCCATTGTTGAGCTTGATTTGCCATTGGCTAGGTCAAACAGTCAAAAATTGCCTTTGTACAGTCAAAACCCTAAAAATGACCATTTTGCCCTTTTGGTGATCTGATCAAATTTCTTGTGGAATTGTGGTCCAAACTTGATCAAATGGTTCATATGAGTTCACAATATTGATGTGGGTCAAAATTCAGGAGGTTTGACTATAAATTGGTCACAGTTGACTTTTTTCCCCAATACAGCTGATTTCTAGGTCAACTGTCCAATTGACTGGGCAAAAATTTGATTCATGGCTTGAAACTTGGTATGGACAAACTTGTGAGTCCAACATGAAGTATGAGAGTCAATTTGAGTATTGAAGGTCCAAAAATCCTTTTGCAAACTCAAACCTTAATTTTAGGTCAACGGTGCAAGGAGGTGTCTTTAGCAGAGCAAACCCTAGCTTGGTCTTGAGTTCCAAGAGCCTTGTGATGAGAAATGTTGATAAAATGAGAGGGAAAATTTTTGGGGTACAACACCAAGATACTCAACATGCATACCATGGTCATTTTAAAGGCAACAAGTGGATGAAACCCTAGGGGTGCATGTGTGCATTGTGTTGTCATTTTCATGTATTTATGTCTTGCATTAGGTCTAACTATTTGTTTTGATTTTGGATATTGCATACAAACCCTAATCTCTATCATGGCATATTTGAAAGCATAAATGCGTAAAAGTAATCTAGGTTATTACAACATTGATATGGGTAGGGGGTACAATTTTGAATGGGGAGTATTTGCAAGAAAATAAAACCCTAAGCTTTACTATTACATCCAAATTGAATTCTTTGCATCAAATAATAAATAAGCAATTAAATAAGCAAGTTAAATATAAATATGCAAAATATTATAAATATGTAAAAAATGTTTTTTGTTTATTTTTATGTATGTAAAAATAAAATATTTAATGCATTAAAAATAATGAAATAAAAGGTTATTTTAATTAAGGGTAAAACCATAATTTATTTTAAGAAAGTATATATATATATTAATCATATTATTTATGTACATTAAAATAAAAATAATAAAATATATACAAATATAAAAAAATAGAAATATATTAGAAAAAATATTATTTAAGTATGTAAATAATAAAAATAAAGGTATAATATTTTTATGTATTATTTTCAAGTTTTTATTAAAGAAAATAAAAGTATGTTATTTAATAATTATTTTTATGTTAGAAAAAATAATGAAAAATACAAAATAAAATGTGAAAATTTATGAAAATGTTTTTGATATTTTTTAATGTTTAGAAAAAATAAAATAAAATCAGAAATGAAAAAGAAATAGAAAAATATATAAAAAAATAAAACAATGGGCCAAGGGGGTGCAAGAAGCAGGTCAGGGGGTGCAAAAAGTCATGCCAAGCCAAGCCCAGCCCAGTTACAGCTTCATCTTCAACCTTTAAATCAGAAAAACGCGCGCCTGTGTACAAATGTCCAACTCATGTATACGTGCTCTAAAGCAAAAACTCACAACATGAAAGTTATAGCATTTTTCAAGACGATTCCAACCATGTAAAGAACTTAATCTAACTCTCAAAGACCAGAGGGAATTTCTCTGGCCCTAATTTCTAACCTAACTTTTTCAGAATGTTCATCAATCAAATTCTCTTAGCACACTTAACTTAAATGAAATCTATGCATATGAACAGCATAAGGGCTATGAGTACTACATTTTTTATTCACAAACCTAAGCCTAATGATTCCTAAATAGAGAGATAGGAAGTTGAAAAATACCTGTTTCAGTTGAACACGAGTATGGCAATGTAGAGCTTTTCAGTGAGGCCTGAGATGTTTGGGAGCTTGCCTTAACTTCCTCTGACCTTCCCCAATGCTTTGTTTGCTTTGAGCTTGCTTGAACAGGCCTGTAGAAGTCAACATGCATAAGCTGAAATCAGAAATGGTGAAGCTTGCAAATGGAGTTACAGTCAATGGCCAATGGTTGGGATAGCTCAGGTGGGTTATATGTAATGTATTTGAACAGGTTTGGGGCAAAACGCACGAGTAATTTTTGTTATGGAACTCAAAGTGCAGAAACTGCCCTGTTTTGCAAGAAGAAGGTGTTTATGTGTTTTGGAAGGCTTGAGGGTTGGGTAACTCGTGTTTCTGGCTCAAGGCAATGTGCAAAACCTGTTTGGAATGCTTACAAACTTTGGTTATATCAGATACTCAAGTTATGTGATTTTGGCAAGTTGACTTGTTTTGAAAGAAAAGTGTGAAGTGATACAAGATAGGCCTGTACAGGCTATCTCCAAGCATGCACAAGATTGTGGTACTTTTGCCTAAGTTTATGGAACTTGTTTTCTGCAAAGAGAGAGTTCCAAGGCTCAAGGGGAAGCAAGTTGACATAAAGTTGCCTTTATCAAAATGGCATAGTTCACTTTTTGCCAAAAATAGATTAAACTCTTGTACAAACTTCCATTGATCAGAATAATTCCTTAGACCATTGAGTTTGCATTTAATTCTTGAGTGTGGAAGGGTTTAGAGACCTGTAATCAAGTACAAAGCAAAGTTGGACAGATTTTGCAACTTGTGTCAACATGAAAATGCCATGGATCAAAGTGAGTTTTTGCCAAATTCAAACCTTCGATTCTCCCTAACCATAAATAATTTTGGAGAGTTCTTGGACATATTGGAAAGCTTGTAACATTCTATACAATCCATCTATGAAATGAATTTTTATATTCCAAGTGGAACTATGTGAAAAATGGTCATGAAGATAGGTCAAAATCCTGCCTAAACTTGGGCAAAATTTCACTAAGTTAAAAGTTTCATGGACCCTTGTTCCAAAAATCATAACTTGAGATCCAAGCTTCTTTTGGGAAAACTTTGTGAATAAAAGTTGTAGATTTTATGGAGGAATACAACTTTCATTTTGGAAGTTTTGTTTGAATCCAAATTGATCATGGTGAAAATATTGGGCAAAGTTGGGAAAAAATAAGAAAATTTCATAACTTAGAAAAATTCTAAGTTATGAAATTTTTCAATCTTAAACCCTAATTTGCAAAATTAGGTTTCTTGATGAACAAGTTTCATGTTTTGACCCATTTTGATGAAAAATGACCCTTGGCACTTGATTTTGACCAAAAAGTCAAAGTTTGACTTTTCAGTGTACAGTCAAATTTTGATTAGTTGACTGAAAAATTCATCTGTCAATCCAATGCATTTGAGATCTTTTGAACCTTGTGGATAGGTCAAGATGATGCCATTGAGTCCTTGAATCCATACTTGAACCCAATTTGCCATTGGCTAGGTGAAAAATCAGAAATTGCCCTTATACAGTCAAAACCCTAAAAATGACCATTTTGCCCTTTTGATGATCTGATCAAATTTCTTGAGGAGTTGTGGTCCAAACTTGATCAAATGGTTCATATAAGTCTATAATGTTGATGCGGATAAAAAATTATGAGGTTTGACTGTAAATTGGTCACAGTTGACTTTTCCCCAATACAACTAATTTCTAGGTCAACTGTCCAATTGATTGGGTAAAAATTTGATTCAAGGCTTGAAACTTGGTAGAGGAAATCTTGTAAGACCAACATGAAGTATGAAAGTCACTTTGAGCATTGAAAGTCCAAAAATCCCTGTGCAAACTAAAACCCTAATTTAGGTCATCAGTGCAAGGAGATGTCTTAAGCAGAGCAAAACCCTAATTTGGTCTTGAATCCAAAGAGTCTTGTGAGGGGAAATCTTGTTAAAATGAGAGGGCAAATTGTGGGGTACAACAGCTGCCCCTGTTCAATCTTCTTGAACCTGAAGAGTTAGATTGGCGAGTTTGCTTTTCGTGACTCGAAGGTAAAAGAGGATTGGACACTAGAGTGCCCGTAAATTTGCACTCGTCAAAAATGTAAATGAGGGAATGGGCTTAAATATGCCATTTGGAGATGGTAGAATCTTCGATGGAGATGGGCTTGAAGATGCCATCCAAGACTGTTTGTTGAAAATCAGGAGAATGAACACCAGAATGATATCCGCATCTGGAACGTATCTGAGTTGTATCTGGAGATTGGATTTGTATGAGCAAAGGAATGGCGTCCGTGTCTGGAGCGTATCCGAGCTGTAACCGTATTTGATTCTTGAATGAATATCATAATGACTGTCGTGTCTGGAGTGTATCTGTATTGTATCTGAATTCTGAATGGACGACAGAAAAACATATGTGTATGGAGCA
Source organism: Vicia faba (assembly GCA_948472305.1). Taxonomy (NCBI): domain Eukaryota; kingdom Viridiplantae; phylum Streptophyta; class Magnoliopsida; order Fabales; family Fabaceae; genus Vicia; species Vicia faba. The sequence goes on along the minus strand of OX451735.1, from coordinate 632,501,927 downwards.
TCTCTGGGCTGGGATAAATTCCGAATGAGTGACAAAATGGAAATCGTGTTTGGTGTGTATCTGGAGTGTATCTGAAGTTAAGATATGTATGAGTAGCAGAATGACTTTCGTGTCTGGAGTGTATCCGTATTGTAACTGGGATCTGGACAAGTGACAGAATAACATCCGTGTCTGGAGTGCATCTGAACCTGAGGTTGATAGTTGAATCTGAATGAGAAATAGAACGGCTTCCGCGTCTGGAGCGTATCTAGTTTGTATCTGATTGTTGAAGTTTGAATGAGTAGTAGAATGACCTCTGTGTTTGGGGTGTATCCATACTGTATCTGAATAAGAGATCCGAATGAGTAGCGGAATGACTTCCATGTCTTGGAGTGTATTCGTACTGTATCTGAAATCTTTGCATAGTGTTTAAAGATAGCTTTTAATCTTATCCTGAAAAGGGTAAAATGTTAGCTGAAACACAAAGTTATGTTGTATGACATATATGATGCAATAAAATGCGTTCTATCAATGTTTATGATATATGAATGTAATGTATGTGCATGTAAGCTGATTAGCTGTCTTGCTGAGGAAAATAAATCCTTGATAGCTGGAGATAATGAAATCTTTGACTGCTGTCGGGGAAAATAAATCCTTGACCGCTGTTGGAGATAGAAAATCCTTGGCAACTTGTGGGGATGTGAGAATCCTTCACGACTTTCCTGGGGATATAGGGATCCTTCAAGTCTGCTTGGGAAATCTGTTTGAGGAATCCAGAGAATTTTGATGACTATGGCTGGGGAATAAAGAAAACTCTGACGATCTCTACTGGGGAATTGAAACCTTGGAGGCTTCACTGGAGAAATGAGAATGAGAATCTTCGATCTGCTGGGAAATAACTTCGTGGGGAGAATGTTTATTCTGTTGGAGAGTTTTCAAGAGCTTGGGTTGTATGCCATCTTATTGAGGAATTATCCGAAGCTGTTGTCTGGTTTCTAAGATAACTTGCAGGGGAATCTTCTGATTTTAAGACAACTCTCTGGGGAATTGGAGGAAACTAGATGGTCTTCCACCGGGGTTTAAGGACTGAAGTTTTGGACTTCGTTGGGGAAGAAAGTTTCATCTTCACTGAGGGTCTGCAGTCCAAAGTTTTGTTCGGTTGGGGATTGGGAGTTTGGAAACTAGTTCTGATGGGGATTTTGAAACTTAACTCCGCTGGGGATATGTATTTCAAGGCTTTAGCTCTGCTGAGGATTTCTCCTGGAATAGCCTAAAGATGTTTTCCCATACTTTCAATCTGTCAATAATTATTCTTTCTCATTTCGTTTTATTTGTAAGCAGTGATAATATTCAAATGCATATGCTCATTTAATAAATTATTGGACGTTTTCAAATAAAACATAAAAAAGAAAGAAAAGGCAAACAATTTTCTGCACTTTGAAGTATCTTTGTATTAACTTTGTGTAAGTATTTTGTACAAAGGGGACAAACATCCTAGTAAGATAATGTTGTCATAAAATTGAGAAAAAATTTATACAAAGAAAGATGGCTATGTGTAACAATTCCATGGGGTTCCCATTCTGCTATAGCCTTCGTAACTCTGAGTATCTTGTCCATTCGTTGCTTCGTCCGACGATGATTAGATTGATCAGAAGCCCGAAGCTTGTCTGTTGAAGAGATTGTCCTTAAAGTGATCCGACAAGACATAGTCATACGCTTTATTTCCCTAACTTTTGCCTGGACCGCCCTTTCGGGTTTTCAGTCCACCGGGAAACCCTTTTTTGCCCAAGTCGCCCTTTCAGGTTTTCAACTTGCCGGGTGTACAAATTTTTTTTATTTATCCCTAATTTTTGCATGAACCGCCCTTTCGGGTTTTCGATTCACCGGGATGCCCATTTTTTGCCCAAGTCGCCCTTTCGGGTTTTCAACTTGTCGGGTCATTTATGCGTAGTATCTTTTGACTATGTCTACGTTCGCAGGGTGCGGCAGGTCGTCGCCGTCCATGGTGGTCAGGATCATTGCCCCACCAAAAAAGATGTTTTTGATCACAAATGGTCCTTCGTAAGTGGGAGTCCATTTTCCCCTGGGATCACTTTGCGGCAAGATGATCCGCTTGATTACAAGATCCCCGACTTGATATACTTGTCTCTTGACTTTCTTGTTGAAGGCCTTGATCATACGTTTCTAATACGCCTGACCATGGCAAACAGCAGTAAGTCTCTTTTCGTCAATCAAGTTAAGTTGATCAAGCCGGGTCTGAATCCAATCGTCTTCACTCAAACCAGCATCCTTCATGATTCTCAAGGAGGGAATCTGAACCTCGATAGGTAAAACAGCTTCCATGCTGTATACTAAAGAATAGGGTGTTCCCCCAGTTGAAGTGCGTGCCGTGGTACGGTACCCGTGCAGAGCAAACGGTAACATCTCATGGCAGTCCTTATAGGTGACTGTCATCTTTTGAATGATCTTTCTGATATTTTTGTTCGCAGCTTCGACAACACCGTTCATCTAAGGCCGATAGGGAGATGAATTGTGATGTTGAATCTTGAACTGCTCGCACAGAGCGGTGATCATAGTATTATTCAAATTTGTATTGTTGTCAGTGATGATCCTGTCAGGGATACCATACCGGCATATGAGGTTCTGCTTGATGAAGCGGGCAACCATATTCTTTGTAACGGAGGCGAAGGAAGATGCTTCAACCCACTTGGTAAAGTAATCAATGGCCACTAGGATGAAACGGTGTCCATTGGATGTTGTAGGCTTGATCTCTCCAATCATGTCGATTCCCCACATCGCAAATGGCCAAGGAGATGTTAAGACATTGAGAGGAACTAGAGGTATATGTACCTTGTCCCCGTGGCATTTGTGACAAGTACGAGAATGTTGATGACAGTCAGCTTCCATGGTAGACCAGTAGTAGCCTGCCCGTAGAATCTTTTTAGCCATCGTATGACCGCTTGAGTGGGTGCCAAAGGTGCCATTATGTAGTTTAGCCATAATCTGCTCAACTTCAAACTTGTCCACACAACGGAGCAGGACACAATCAAGATTACGCTTGTATAGGATACCATTGCTCAGAAAGAACTTGGCCGTGAACCTCCTTAAGAACTTTTTGTTGTTGACTGAAGCTCCTTCAGGGTATTCTTGTGCTTAGAGATACCTTTTGACGTCATGAAACCAAGGTCGGTCCACTACTTCTTCGGTATTAATCTCGTGACAATGTGTAGGTTCGTCCATTCGTTCGATGGTGATTTGAGGAGTCTCATTATCCCAGTTAAGTTTAAACATGGAGGACATTGTAGCTAGCACATCTGCTAGCTGATTCTCTTCTCGCGGGAAACGCTCGAAGGTAATATGTTCGAAGTGTGGCAACAATGTCAGGACATGTTCTTTGTAAGGGATGAGGTTTGGATGTTTAGTATCCCACTCTCCTTTGATTTGACTGATAACAAAAGCTGAGTCCCCAAATATAATCAAAGATTTGATTCCTAAGTCAATAGCAGCCTTGAGACCAAAGATACAAGCTTCATACTCGACCATGTTATTGGTACAGCTGAAACAGAGTCTAGAGGTGAAAGGTGTATGGCAACCTTCTAGAGAGATAAGTACCGCGTCGATACTGTTTCCAAGTGCATTGGAGGCACCATCAAAGTACAGAGTCTATCGGGATCCTTGTTCAGGTCTGTCATACGGTCTATTTTCTTCAATGTTGCTCAAAGTCATGATATCCTCGTCGGGAAAGTCGAACCTCATGGATTGGTAATCTTCGACAGCTTGATGGGCCAGATGAAGTGCCGAATTTCATCGGTTAGGTTGGAAATGTTATGATGGTTCCAATAAGCGTTATCGCGTTGATTACGCTGCAGCTCTTGCATCATTTGCATAAGTTCTTGTTAACGTTGATCTTGAAGTAAAAGTGATGCATATATAGCTTCAATGGTGGCTGGATAAAGATCATTTCCTTCTTGTTCTTGTTGTGGCCCTTGTTGATTAATTTCTGGTACACCATTTTCTACACCTGCTTGATTTTCCTGCATGTGCTCTCCAGGGGCTGGTGCCTGCAAATCATAAATCCAATTTGCAGTGATGTTGATTCTTGTTACATTTGGATTCAGCAGAATAATACTTGGGACGACCTTATGCTGCACCATCAGGTTGTACCTTCCATCCCTTCTTGCTCTGACAAGATGACCAAACTGGTAATACTCAATATCGAGAAACTCAGCCTGCCAAAAAGGTAGTTGATCCAACCTGTTTTGCAAATTCAAATAGTTGGAAATAGCGGTGACTATACCTCCTATACAGAAAGGTGATGCGCTTGCACTCCTTGATAATAGAGACTGGATGTGGTTGAGGAGAAACGGAGCAGCATTAATTCTAAGATCTGGATCGAGGGTGCAGTGTAGAAAATACATTTCCCTAGCATTCACTTTATTGTTGTTTTCTCGCCCGAACACTAAATTGGCTAGAACACGATGGAAATAGCGGATGTATGGGTTGTGTATGTGAGTGGATAAAAGCTCCGCCCATTTGTTTACCTGAGTATTAGTCAAACGTTCCCAAATTTCAAACGATCTTGCCTTCCAATCTTCTTCAGGAGGAATACTATATTCCACACCTTCACCATGGTTGTAGTGGAGTATCTGACTCAGAGTCTCTTGATTCATGGTGTACTCCATGTTGAATAATCTGAAAGTTGTTGCGTTGATTAAATACTGACTGGCTTCTAGAGTGGATGGTGTTTTGTAGGAAAAAGAACTCAAGAATTCCAATGTGATGGATTCATAAGTTGGAAGATTCATGGTGGCAATGTAGTAGAGACAGATCCATGAAGCATAAATTGCACACTTTCAAGCAATCCCAAGTCACGTAAGCAATCTTCGTTGATATACCTCGTTGGAAGTATACGTCTCTGATGGAACCTTCGGTAAAGTTGCTCTTGTCGATGTCCATCGACTCCATTTCTGAATATTATATCAGTGAGGTCTGTCTCCTCTCTTTCTTCTTGAGCTCTTCTGACCATTTAGGATAGGTGTTGGAAAATATGGCGTTTATAGGGTAGAAGAGATGTTGAAGAAAGTTGGTGTGATAGTAGAATTCTCTTCAAGAGTTTATATAGAAGAAAAGTTTTAATGGTGAAGAGAAAATTGGTGGGGGTATTGAATTATGGTTAGGGGGTATTTATTTGTGTGGAATAGAAACGGAACAGATAAGAAGTTTGAAAAAAAAATGTTTGAATTCAAAGTGAGGGTGTAACGATCGGCATGCTACGGCTTGGCAGAAGGAGAGAGGGTGGGTGTAACGGTCGTTACACCAAGCTACACGTTGTGAGGCTTCCTTGCAACGGTCGTTACAAGAGCTTGATTCCCAAGGGAATCTTGTGCCTGCAACGGTCAGTTTGCCTGTCATGTATGAGGGACTTTACTTGTTGACCGAGGCATGGCATAGATGTGTCAATTCATTGTCTAGTGGGAATAATAAATTTCAAAGTGCTAGGAGATAATGAAGTAACAATTAGGTGTCATGCATAATTATAATATTTGGGAGAATACAATAATATAATAGCATCATAATTTATAGTAGCACAATGAGGAGTAAATTTGAAAATATTGAAATGAATAAATAAATGAATAATTCCGAAAAATAAATAAATGAATAAAAATAAATAAATGAGTCAGAATAAATAAATCTAACTAGAAAATAATGTTGCTAATGAAAAACTAAACTAAAGATTGAGTAAACACTCCTCCCCTACACTTAGAGGAAACAGTTCCCTCAATGTTCTAAAGACATAAATTAGCCACCTCTAGAATGAAACAGGTGATCTATATTTTCGTAACAAGATCCATGAAACCATATAAATATCTGCGGAGGGTAGTAATATCAGAACGAATATCAGCAAGCTCCATCGTGATAGCATCCATAGCAGTAGTGACGTCAGTCTGAGGAATATGGACAGCGGCGGCAGTAGGAGCTAATGGTGGGTCCCAAGCTGGATGGAGATCAAGTATAGGAGGTGTCACAGGATCATTCTCTGCCATCTCAGGATCAAACTCGCTCAGTCCTACTAGAAGGTCATAATAATAGGGCGGTGTTAGAGGATCAGACTCTTCTTCTTCCATGTCATTCTCAGATCTACCCTCCAGGTCATAAATCAAATGCTTCCTGTCATGCACACTGGATCATGCAATGTCAGGAAGTGTGAAGTGGTATACCGACTCGTGATGTATCAGCAACTGAAACTGATTTGGCTCTAAATATCTGATCATCTCAACATTAAAACAAAGAGTAAGGTCTAGCAGGGTATAGTTACCAGCAGGGGTTAAAAGGGATAGTGTTTCTCTCAAAAATAGGGCTTTATCGATCATAGTCACTAAACAACCAACACAAATCGGTCCATGAGGAGCCTGGGCTATACTCAGGAGACGAGCAATCATAAAAGATGCACCAACTACTGGTCTGGACTGAAACACATAGAACATGATAAACAGCTCTTCCTTAGACACTAAGGTATCATTCTGAAGTTTTCCAAATAGGGTAAACGCCAGAATCATGTGGAAATACCTAATAGAGGGGTTATGAATCTCTGAAGAGTGCCTAGGAATAGAGCTCTCTTGTCTCTGATCAGATATCGCTTCCCAAAAGTGGTCAAGCTGGATGTCCACATACTTTTCATCTGGAATCTCAATGACATCATCAACACTAACTGGGAAGTCGAATAAAGAAGAAAATTCACGGATGGTGAACCTGTGGGTAAAACCAAACAATCTAAATGAAACCAATCCTTTGGCCAACCCTAAACCAATATCAAGGTTGTAATGCAATAAACTGAGGAACTCCAGCATCAGGTTGCGGTAGGTAGGCTGCTGATGATGAATAAAATAATCCCAACCAATCTGGTTAAACATGAAGCAGAAGCTTTCCCTGATGCCCAATGTGGACAATGTGGGGTCGTGCACAAAGATGGTGGGATACATCTCTCTCGGAGCAAGCATCTCATAATGCTTCTGCTGAATATCACCCATGAAGGTGACCGGCATAGTGTCAGAAAAGTCCATAGCAAAAATCAATGAAGAAAAAAGTATGAATCCTGTTGGTTAATCTGAAAATAGTTTTAAATCAGCATCGGCCTAATGCCTAAAAATAGAAAAGAAGTAAAGAACCGAAAAAATTTGTAAATTTTTTAAGAGAAACATAAAAAAAACTTTTAGTAATTAAAATTTTAATAAAAATGGTGGGTTGCCTCCCACAAAGTGCTTTGTTTAACGTCGGAAGCTCGACCTATACTAAAAATCGAAAATCTATTTTGGTGAATCAATCAGAAGCTATATAAATCTCAAACTAGCCGAGTAGTCCCTATTCTCAATGCGGTGGTAGTGCTTCAAACGCTGCCCGTTTACAATAAACGTGTCGCTGGTTTTTCCTTTGATTTCCACAGCGCCACTTGGGAGTATTTTAATAACTTCAAAAGGTCCTGACCATCTAGAGTGAAGTTTTCCTAGAAATAGTTTGAGTCTGGAGTTAAACAGGAGTACTACATCTCCCTTATTGAATTATTTCCTAGAGAAGCGTCTGTCGTGTCATTTCTTAGTTCGCTCCTTGTATATTTTGGCACTCTCATATGAATCTAGCCTAATTTCTTCCAATTCATGGATGTCTAGAATTCTCTTTTCTCCAGCGGCTTTGTAACTTAGATTCAGGGTTTTGATGGCCCAATAGGCTTTGTGTTCCAGTTCTACGGGTAGATGGCATGATTTACCATAGACCAGTTTGAAAGGTGTGGTTACAATGGGTGTCTTGTATGATGTTCTGTATGCCCATAATGCTTCATGTAGTTTAGGCGACCAATGTTTCCTGGATGTGGCAACCATTTTCTCAAGTATTTTCTTAATCTCCCTGTTAGAGATTTCCACTTTCCCGCTTGTTTGTGGGTGGTAAGGTGTTGCTACGCGGTGTCGGACTCCATACTTTGCTAAGAGTTTATTAAAAAATTTGGAAATGAAATGTGAGCCACCATCACTGATGAGTAATCTTGGAACACCGAATCTTGGAAAAATTATGTTTTTGAATAACCTAATCACTACTTGTGCATCATTTATTGGAGAGGCTACAGTCTCTATCCATTTAGATACGTAATCTACTGCCACTAATATGTAATTATTGCCATAAGACGATGGGAAAGGTCCCATAAAGTCAATTCCCCATACGTCAAATATCTCTACTTCTAGGATACCCTTTTGAGGCATCTCATCGCGCCTAGATATATTACCAGTGCGTTGACACTGGTCGCATTTTGTAATTGCGGCATGAACATCTTTCCATAGACTGGGCCAATAAAGGCCAGCTTGTAGGATTTTTGCGCATGTCTTTGAGGTTCTAGCGTGTCCACCATAAGGGGCTTCATGATAATGAGATATTACGCTCTCTATTTTACTCTCAGGAATGCATCGACGGAAAATATCATCGAGGCCTCGCTTGAATAGTAAGGGCTCGTCCCAATAATAGTGTTTGAGATCGTGAAAGAATTTCTTCTTCTGCTGATAAGTTAAATCTGGTGGAAGGACTTTTGCTGCTAAGTAGTTGACATAATCAGCATACCAGGGCGGTGAAATTTGAGTATATACTGCTTCCAATACTTCAATTGTCTTGTCATTGTTGCAAAATTCAGGGCATTCTTCATCTAAGTTTCCAAACCTCATTTGGGCTACCAGGTGTTCATATGGAAAATCGTCATTGATGGGTATCTCTTCAAGTTTAATATTTTCCATTCTAGATAGATGGTCCGCAACAAGATTTTCAGATCCTGGTTTATCTTTGATTTCCAAATCAAACTCTTGTAAGAGTAAGATCCATCTTAACAATCTTGGCTTGGCATCCTGTTTAGCTAATAGGTATCTGATAGATGCGTGATCAGTGTAGATAATAATA